>NHOP01001185.1:0-11507 GCA_018697155.1 Pyramimonas parkeae | reverse complement strand
CAAGGGCAAAGGCGAGATGCGGACTTACTGGCTGGAGGGCTTTGGTGCTGAGGAGTAGGTAAGAGCATTCTCGCAGAAGGAGTCTTGAGTCTTGCTTGTTTTTGCAACAAGCTGGGTCCCGGGAGTGCTCACCCACAGGGCAAGCAACTTTTGTTGGAAGCGAAACTGTTAGCAAGATGACAACGAATTTTTATCGCATGTGAACAACTTGCTGGCAAGCGATTGGCTTGAGTAGGTTGTGCCACTTCGGGCATGGACAGCGCTCTTACCTGTTTGTGCGGGCGGTCTTATTTATGCCTTGGATTGCTGAGTAAGTGTCCGAGATACTGTATTTTCACGGTTGCAGAATGTTTTCCAAGCTGGTTCTGGTCTTGCCTGGAAGTTTTTTTTTGTCAGCAACCCTCGCTGATGTGCGCTGGCCACATGTTGTTGGCCATATGCATTCATGTGGCCAACAACAAACTATGTTTGTTTTATTAGAAGCAAATCTATATCCTGACGGTGCTTGTCTGTTTCGCTTATTTCCCATGATTTTTTTCAAGCAACCCAATTGCTGTCCCATTTATTTCACCGGTTTCTTGCTGATAAGGCACATCCTGACTGAGCAAGAATTAAACGGAATCAGCAGAAACTTTGTTGGGTCCTGCGATTAGCTGTGAAGATCTACTAGTTGATTCATGTAGCACGCTATGGCAGCTGTGAGTTACAATGCATTCTGTTTTTGGCAGCTCATCAAACACTGTGCTTGCACTCTGAGAATATGGTTCATGATGATTTGAAAGATTTTCAGCTATTCTGATACCACCACATTTATGCAATACACATGTGTGTGGGCAGTTGTCCGTGAGTGTGCAAAGTGTACAATCACTTCTTCTTGAGTCAATGAGTTCAGCAATTGTGTGCTGGTGGTCAAATATCGGTGCTTGTTTTTCTGGAACTGTTTGCAGGTGACCAAGTGTCAGCAACCGTGATAGGTCATCCTACCAGCAGCCCTCTCTGTTGAGGCATCATCACTTGTCTGGTGACATGGTGAGGAGGACATCACTCATCGACACCATACGTTTTCCTCTTCTTTTTTTCACATGTACAAGACATGGAATACTTGAGGTGAATCCTTTCGAGCACCATGGCGTAAATGTTCGGATGCAAACATTCAAAGCTATTTCATTTCAGGTGGCCCTTTGACCTGTATGCAGCATATCGGAAGAGCAATGCGCTGACTGCACAGGTGAAGGAAGGGTAAAGTGCACCTTCATTCGTGCTATCTCCAGTATGCCCAAATCATGTGTCATGGAAGAAGGTGGAAATGTGTACCAAACAGACTTCAGCAATAGATAGAACTTGTAGGGTCTTCCTCAAGGTTTCTGCAGTGAATATAGAAATAATTGCCAATTAACGTTCACGTCGAGATCTATTATAGCATCAAATACATCAAATAAAGTTGATTGTTGCCAGTGTATCCCGCGTTTCCCACCACCATACACTTTGCTAAGGTTGAGGCAGTGAGTTTTTTGGGCTAAATTGTAAGACCTGGCATTTCGTATGGCAAATGGGAGGTGCCTGCGTAGAATAAACTTCAAACCATGTTTTTGCTTCAAGGGGGTCAAGTCACAATTGCTGTGCACAGCGTGATATTGCTAACCGCAAAATGGATGTACGTACGATATGGTCTGACGAGGTCGCAACATCAGTCTTGATACCACGATATTCCTAGAGAATCATCTTCAACATCAACCACCAACACCATGTTGTGTGTTGTTAAGGTTCGGGACCGCTTTCAATTATAAGATGAGTTCCTAGTTGTTGGAGCACAACGATCATGCAAACACAGACGTATATCCCATTTCAACATACACTGCCGGCTTGCGTATAGGATATTGTTCGCACAGCTTTTAAAACCCTTAGCTCTTGAGCCACCAATATAAGAAAGCCAACAGATTCATTCATTCATGTCCACTACTCAGAAGGGATCGTTTATAGCGCATCTCTGTAAAACTAGATTTATGTGTGCTTGAATGAATACAGAGCTGCTAAATTGTCCAGCTGTTGCTTTAGAGGCCGGTTCGACCCAAACACTATAGTCGGCAATACACGAGAAGGATCACCGAGGTAAATGCAAGTGGGGTACAAACACTTGTCATCCATATAAGGCATAAATCACTAATCGGCCGAAACAGCTGTATACATACAACTGAGATCAAACTTATTGTGTACCAGTTTGTTGTCGACATGCTAGAATCTTGTTATCGATGAGTCAATATTCACGTATACTTGATTTTGGGCTGTATACGAAGCAAAGTCTCTTGCGCAACCATAACTCTACATGTGACTTGGACGTGATTTTCTTTTTTCCCACCAGATCATCCGGAAGGTGGTTCGCGGGATCTCATTTGAATTAATGTGCGCGGAAATCACGAAATACAGATACACTTCCATCATTCCCAGTGCCAACGATCTCGCCTGTTGCTGTATTCCAGAGCACGTCCACAAACGCCTGATGTCCACTGACTACGCTGACAGCAGGCATGAATGCGGAGCTGCTAACAAGTTGAACGCATAGCATCTCCTGCACACATGAAACATGTTCAATGTCTCACAAAACCTCAGGACTCAACGACCTTGATTATGCACACACGTATTGAACCCAACTTAGAGAAAGTGCACACGAGAGGCTGTTGTCTGTGAGCATCCTCCATAAATTTCAGACATATCATGTGAACATGTCAGTAGATTCTGTACTCGAAGGCTTTGGTGTGCTGGTCGGATTCTATACGTGGAGATCAACGTAGATCTCATCAATGGATGATGGACTATTGGCCACACTCGCAAGCAGGTCACTTCAGAGTGGTGTTTGGTGTCTTGAATTCTTTTTACAGTCAGTCACCTGGTGATCTGGAAAATTCCATGGTTCTGCATAACTGCGCACCTGCATGACCTGCGGGTGCTTGATGAACGACTCACACTCGCAACCCTTACCAACATACCAATGGTTGAACTAGGAACCAGGTTGCAAGTATGCAACTACAAAGCATAAAAACACATGAATTGTCTGCAGCAATACCAGACCTACTTGCACCCAGAGATGTACTGGAGATTACAGATATCGCAACGAAAAATGAGCATGCCAAGGAGTTTTCAGGCTCACCGCCAAACAAACTGCATGTGTACATGTCATAAATACACCCTCTGCATGCTCACGTTCTGGGCTGCCACCAACAATAGATAATTATATACTCAACGACTCTTCACAGGACACAAACCTCTCTTGATGATACTACCCATGCCTGAAAAGAAGCGTTTACATAAACCATTGACTTTGATTTTTGCCTTGCAAAGTTGTTGAGTTCAGCATTTGATCTATTGGACACATATTCACGCGCTGCAGGTAGGATTCTTGTACCTCAATATACGAAAATTCCACAGCCAGCGTTGTTCACTATACTCCATCAATTTTTAACAACACCGTCGTTGAAACAGCATGCCAAAGATAGGCAACTGTCTTCAAAGGATTCAACTAGCTCTTTTGTTAGCGATCGAGAGGCGTGCTTGGGAAACGTCTGAAATATGCAGTATTCCAGCAATGACAAGTATCAACGCAACATGGGCCAGCTCTACCCACCTTGGAAGTGACCACAGCAACTGAGTCTCGTAGCGGACCAACACAGCACTTTCTGACTGGAGATCCGTTGTTGATATTAAACCGAGATACCGGCTGGTTTGACGAGCCCCCTCTTCGAACATCCCACATCACCAGCTGCCCATCCTCACTGCTGGAGAGCAGAAGGTGATCCTTGACCATCTCCAGACTGGTAGTTCTGCATGGAAGCTTCCAGGTGGCAACAGGTTTGCTGGGTTTCTGATGTAAGTCCCACCTATACCAACACAAATATGAAGTGGATCTGTCAGCGACCATATCAGATGGCCTGGTTGGAAGGGCGTGGGCTTGATTCGCAGGAAAACCGGGTTTTGATCCCAACATGGGTATGCACTGTCTCGGCCGAGAATGTATTAAAGGCCATTCTGGCTGGGGGTTCATCTCGGAATAGCGAGTGATCATACAAATCGCCATAACAACCATCATGACAACGTCATGGCTCAAAAGTTTAAAGATCTGACGGTACAAGACGCTTGGAAAACTGATGAGCCATATTGCGTGGCTGCATATCATACCCAAACATCATTGAAATCAAGCTCATAATTCTACTGCAGCTGCCAAGCTTGCTTGGCAAATAGCTGCTGCACGTTCGCTCAATTCTGGCTGAAACTGACTCCGTGATACCCATGGTTCACTGTATCTATGGATATACAGGATGCAAAAATCATCGTTTGCAGTGGTACAGTTCGCGCGTGACTAAGTTGACGTCGCCTCCCTCCCAGTTGGTTCTGCTGAAAGTTACACTATGCAATGATAGAACTTACCGCGCCATTCAATTGACATGGCTCCCCGCCCTTGTATCGGGACATGTATATATAATGAGACATGACCCCTACCAGCAGGGATGGAAGCCACATCAATTAATCACACAGAAATACATAACCTATCAAAGTCACTTCAAGGAACAGTGCGCCAAGCCTATAACATATCTACAGATGCAGAAAATACATCCTGTAAGATGCACCCTAAAGGATTATGATCAAAGTTTCCCCAAGTCATGCACACCCAAGTACCATTCTTCTTCTGTTTATGTGGCAAAGTGATTACTCTAAGACTGGTTTTGAATGCTAGCTCCTGCTGCTGGTGCACCTCTAAGGGTGTGTGTGCAAGACACGTTGCATGCTACCATATGCAAAATACCATGACAATCACTGGAGAAACAAACCTTACCCAACCAATCATCTGTCAACGAGTGTGCTGAAATTTAGTTCTACTGATCTTCAAAGCTCAATTACTTCAATCATGGAATTCATTACTCATGCCAAACTGTGCCCGACAAAGAATGTTAGGCCTGGTGTATGATTGAGCTCACACTAGCTCATAAACCCCGCTGCATGCGGGACATATTGATCCATTCTTGATTGCGGTATCATACACTTTGCAACTTCCAAAACTTCACATACATATATGACTACATTGTACATTTACATATAAATACACATCATAATTTTTCATAATATCACACTATCATAGGCATTATGATATTCAT
Source organism: Pyramimonas parkeae (assembly GCA_018697155.1). NCBI lineage: Eukaryota > Viridiplantae > Chlorophyta > Pyramimonadophyceae > Pyramimonadales > Pyramimonadaceae > Pyramimonas > Pyramimonas parkeae. The sequence continues at coordinate 6,363 of NHOP01001185.1, read as the reverse complement.
CGCGATTGTTAATTTAAACAAAACAAAATAACAGCTTTCACAATCCAAACAAGCTTGAAAAGTGCTAGCAGTAAACTCGAGAAACACGAAGCGTACAGATTTATTGTCCCGTTAGCCGAGCCGGAAAACAGGGCAGCTGTATGAATATTCTTGTGCAGGGCGGTGATTACGGTGTTCTCCGCCTTCCATACAACAAGCGGTGACTGGCTGGCTGACGCACCTGCGCATTGTGGGAACAATAAAATATCGGGAGCTTAGTGTAAGCAACCCCGGCATTTTGGATGGTACAACACAGCTTTCTCAAGGACACGAGAACAAGTTCAAATTGCGTCGATAGGGCAGGCAAGGAGGAGCCACAGTCTCAAAGGGCATGAGAAAAAAAATCCTGGCACCGTGCGCTCGTACCAATGTTGTAGATTTGAATAAATGTGTCCAGAGATGCTGCGAAGTGGCTGGAGAGAGGGCTTCCAGAAGATGATAGAGACACAACGCGCGGAGTGGTGCTAGCGCTGGTGCGCATCTGATGGTTTAATTTAATCAGTTGTCTGCGCACATCACATCCCCATGCAAAGAATTGAAGAACGTGTTGGTCTTCAACTGCATGCAAAGAAAACGCCGTGTGCTTGATACAACTGCGTACAGGTCAGCAGGTGATTCCGTTGGGGATGACGAGAGATTTCCTATTCTTTGGGTCCTGCAATATGTGCTTTGTGCCCTTGTACACAGGTTTTGAAGCTTGCCTTGCGCAGCTGTAGAACTTCTCACGCGATGCAGTAGACAAGACTTCCCGCCAAGGTGAGGAAGGGTCAATGTCCCTATATATGGTACTCAATGCGCGACTCAGTTGGCATGGTTTGCAACGCATTGGACGAGGAGCATATCTCTATACATTTTACAAAATAGCGGTAAATATCAGTGCGCAACTCAATCGACCTGGCCTCCGGCTGGGCAGGTGAGGATCATGTCTCTATGTATTCTGAAGCAGTGGAAACCAGCGCGTGCATCAGTTGACATGACTTCTTGCCCAGTAGATAGGGGTCATGTGTCTTTGCACATCTTATCATTCCCGTCTGTTGAATGTGTTGCAAAGTGGTTCGATGCTTACTTGGGAGCGAGGAAGCCGGCGTCTGGGTTGAGCGCGTAAAGAGAAACGCAGCATTGCACACCACCGCTGGCACTAAGCAATAATTGAGTCTTTATGTCTGCATCCATAGATATCGGCTGTTAACACGTTCGTCATCCCGCACCCCATCTCCAATGATCACTAGAAGGGAAGTACAGAACAAATCGGTTGAAAATCATCATGAATTCCATGCAAGTTGTCAGCAAACGCACTAGATGGACCCACATGCTATCGAGTGCTATCACTTAATAGGAAGGCAACATCGCGAGTTCATTCATTGACCTGCATGAGCGGTCACTCAAGTCTATGGGCAACTATCATTTCACCGCACCAACAAATTGGGTCCGTCTCAGGTCCATTGACTCCGACTTCTCTAGTCTTATTCACGACACATGTTGAGACAAAATCACTGTTCCGGATTGTGAGTGAAACATGGCAGAAACAACATGTAGTCGTATCACAATCTTCTGGCGAAACGGCATGTATCAATCCATGTCCCAAGGAATTCGAACTTGATTCCCGTCCTGTATTTTGTACACCACAGCTCTCTGCAGATCACTGGCATGTATGTGAGTTTTGTTCTGTCCAAATCAGGCTCGTTAAACCGTATGGCGCAGATTTAAAGTTGCAATGCTAGGGTTCTGAATGGTGTTGTAGCAAGTCGTGCTTCTATCCAAACTCAGATGGATGATTGGTCGTACAACAGACTACCACGTGACTATGCGAATCTCCCTACATCCAAAACAAACATCCCATTTTCTAATGTCCTTTACATCGTGATCGATGATAACAAGGTTGACATCGTAGATGCAGTCAGACCGCAATGGGCAACGACGAACAAATTGATGCATACAGCTCAATAGGACATATAGGGAACCAATCCTTACCCAATGCTCAGGAAGCCATGTCAACTGAGGCCCGTGCATAATTCACGCCATGAAGTCGCACACTAAATGAACACAAACCGGGTCGCGTGCCATATAGTCGAGCACGAACTATGATAATCAGTCGCGCGCTATATTCTTCTACTGCATAATACAAAGGGACACGAACCCTACCACTTGGGCGATGAGGGCCATGTCAACTGGGGCTGGCACACTGTATTCTGCCCCTGCAGAATATATGATAGCATGCCTCTTTCCCACTGGGTGCGGAGCCATGTTTAAGTCCACTAGTGTAGGTTGTATACGGACATCACCCTCACTCAGTTGGCGTGAAGCCATCTTCACAAAGTCTTGTGCTAAATATTGAGACATGGCACTTACCCACTGGGTGTAAAGCCACGTCACCTGAGCCGCGCACCGTAGTGAGTGCTGCACAAGATAACCCTCAAACTGGACCCGGGCACCAGGTCCATTAAAATCACCTATAGCGGAGGACCCAAGAAGACTCGTCAAAACATTTCGAAAACACTCGCATTTGTTCGCGCAACCTTTGTTTCTTGCGCCTAGATGCGGTTGGGGACAAGCACCTGGTGCTCTACCACTTGTGAATGCATTAGCTGCAGAGATGGCTCGCCGTTCCGCCCGCCGCCGGGGCTGCACTCCCACAGGTTGAGGAGACCTTCGGAGCCGCTAACAAGCCATCCTACCATATCAATGGAACAAGCACAAGTTAATTTTCGAATGACGATGAGCGATGTAACCAGGACAGACTTTCATAGCAGATGCGCAGGCGGCAACATGCAACTACGTTCACGGATTTTTCCTGGGGTTCAACAGAATTGTTGGCAGCTTCTTGGGTGGGGCTTGACCCCGCTCGCGCCCATACTGTCTGTCTATACAGTCCATGGATATCCACACGATGGTGTTTAAACTGAGACAGGACCCCTCCAACGCACTGGGCAGGAAACTGCGTTCACTCAGTCAATAAGGTCAATCCACAATTCGACAAGGTCATCCTGAAACCCGATGTACAGAGCAAAACACACATATCACATTGCAGGTAATCATCCAAGCAAGTGTATCTCGCCATCATCGATATCGTATACTGATCTTTACGATTCCGCATCCCTATGTGAAAAATGTGCATTGTCTGCTTCATGTTAGAGTTGCATACCAGTACTTGGCTCGACCATACGTCTCATTGCATTCATTGTGGATAAAAGCCTCCACACTCGTCGGCCTGCATTTTCTCAAATTCATGGCATCCAACATGCAAAAGACACTTGAAATGCATACCCAAACGTGCTGAACAAACACATATCGCTGATTCTCCCTCTGCTGGACTCGAGCCTTGTGTTGTAGTATCATTTTGAAACACAAACAGGCACGTTTTTTCAGATAGCGAGTACTGATGAGGCGGCCCCCTACTACTTCAGCAAAGCTGAGCCGATCGCGGACCAGAGTACGAACTTGTTCGAAATCCTAAGGACACCCTGCCACCCCGTTTTGCAAGAACTTCAATAGCCAAGCTGTTTTGACCAGCGATAGAAGCTTCCCTCCCATCAGATAGTCGAGGTCTCCGCATTCACACGCGGTGTGTTCACTTGATGAGTTGTGCTTCATCTCAAAATGACACCGATTTGATGTCTTAGATGTCCGATGAGGTCGACGAACATTTGTCCAAGTGTCACTCTGGCCGAGTTTGGAGTGTCTGATACTGCGCGGCGAGTCAGTTATCGGTTATCGGTTTTCTAGCGTAATTTGCATGCAAGCTGCGTACTCATCCATACGCGAAAACATGAATAGTGTGTCAATACTCGTACTTCTCCATACAAGCGCGCATATTGGCGTTTGTCTTGATTTGACAACATGCTGGTGTCTGTCTACAATCATAACACCGAAGAAAGGGTATCCTCGAGATAAACACATTGCCCAAGTACACCCACGAATAGCTCGTGAAATATGCGCACCCAACCGGCGTACAGATCTTTCCCTACCTGCATGGCCGTCGCCGCCGGGAAGCCCTTGCAACTCTGCAGCGTACCACGCCGACTGCACCGACCGACGGTTGTGTTCGTCGGCACCCGTGCTCCAGCACAGCCTCCATTCAAGTGCAGGGGTTTGAGTAGAAAATGGCCGACTTCCCGAAGAAACGTCGAAGTCGTGAGGAGTGGGTACGGGGCGCGGGTCCGCCCGCTGGACGTAGGCCTGTACAGGTGGCGCTTGGGTGGCGGCGGGTGGATACTGCGTGCACCAATCGGAGCCTTGATGTGAGGGGAGAAGGGTTTTTGGGGGAAAGAGGAGGGGTATGGACGCTGAGAAATTTTTTCTGTTGTGGATGCGGTGCTATCAAACTTGTTTGAAGACGAACTTGAGGGGATGCAGCGGCGATGGTTCACGTCACTTGTTGTGGGATTGACGCAAAGCTAGGAACGTTTTCTTGGTCCTCCTGAAACCCTAGGCGGGCGGATGGGTAGAACACGCAAGTACCTATTGTACAATTGGTGCTGTATAGATAAATACAAAACAGAGAACCAGGTAAATGCGAGAAAGAGTGCTAGGGGTGTTTGTCGGCCTGTGCACATGCAACAGCATGATCTTCATTACGCCATGCACTCTTCGCCTAGAAGCACGAATACGATGATTACTAGGAATCCGCCTTGTCTGAAAAATTTTCGTACCTTTTGCCGAAGTAACACACCTAGTATATCATTAATGAGTAACGGATGACCTACCTGAGCGCGAGCTGCAACGATCATGGGGGCCGCTGGTACAGAAAAAGCCTGTGCAGGCGATGCTTGGTATGATGAGGGATGCGGGTGAGGCTCCGTGCTAATGAAAGATGCAGCAACACCACACAATAGGTATCAGCACCAAATGGTTTCCATACAACAAACATCACCCAGCTCTGTGTCAAAGTGGGATCCTTTCAACACAGAGGCCGTTCTTCATGTCAACACAAGCTCCTGGTGACCATCAAAGTTGTTGTCAACCAACCATGAGAGCGCATGATTCAAACAAACTTGATTCGTTTCGAAAAGCAAGGTGAAAGAGTGCAGGGAAAAACCCCAGCACCGCGACACACCTGAGTCTTGCATGGGTCTCATGCGCTGGCACTGGCACCGGCGCTGGCGCTGGTGCTGGCGCTGGCGCTGGCGCTGGCGCTGGAACTTGTATAATTGGTACAGTGGGAGGAACTGTTGTGGTTGCAGGAGATGGGTTTCCCTGTGGCAGAAGATTCAAGGAAATGTCATAAGTGATGAGAAAAGCAAATTAGATCTCATGAGACCCGCAAATCTTTAAGCAGCAGAATTGGCGATGTACGTAGTGTTACGCGTAAATATGCTAGCCATGAAATTGGTGACTTTCTGCTAACAACTTATGCCTGTGAGCAACCTCATTACTTCATCTTGATTTGCTTACATAACCATATGGTTGATTCACGCAACGGTATGAATGCGCTTCGGATATGTGTCTATAAAGCTCAAGTCTAGGAACTTGATTTGAAATGGCAGTGCAAATTCATCACTCAGCTGTGCCATCATGGAAAATCGATGTTCACTGCCATTACAGTAATTGTTTAAATCCATGCTCTTGTTCAAATGCATGCCTGCAGGGGCTCATCAATTTTAAACCAAAGCTTGTGATAACGCTGAATAAGGTCACTTTGTCAGTTGACATAGCGCAGTGTGCACCTGATCATTCTCAAGTTCCGGTGTCTTCGAGGATGCGCAGGTGGGGGGAAATAGGATCCCAACATTTTGCAACTATGCTCATCTTTGTGTATGCATTTTCTTTTGCTTTGGATGGACCATGTACCAAAGATATTTCATCAGTTGTCAAAACTCATATGAAATCCAGGCATCTTCTGATAAAGTTTTGTGCTAAGAAAGCCTGTTGCAGAAATCCTTTTGATAAACATGGGGTTCCGTGCACTCAAGGAAATGATGATTCCGAACAGATGCGTCATGAATCTGATCTCGTCTTCTTTGAAACGACAAATATCATCCCAAAACCCCTGTGTTCAGGCTGAGGTGGGAAAGCAAACCTTGAAAGTCAAACAAACCTGGGCCGTGGCGGGAAGGGTTTGTTGAGCCTGAAGCCTGTGCAGTGCCTCCTTTAGCACATAAATGATATGCTTTTGTTCATCAACGTCAAGATCCGCACTTACTTGGAAACCCGACGAACTCACATCAGACGTCTGTACCCAACCCATGATCAGGTATGTTGTGCGTGCCTGTTACGCAGAACTCGTGTCCACTTTTGGACACTGGCCGAAGTTGTCCCCGCGCGAGGTCGACGACACGCACAGGGTATTGCGTGTGAAGAGTTCATGCCCGGCTTCACGCCACGACT
>NHOP01001184.1:0-11511 GCA_018697155.1 Pyramimonas parkeae | reverse complement strand
ATTATTATTATTATTATTATTATTATTATCATTATTATTATTATTATTATTATTATTATTATTATTATTATTATTATTATTATTATTATTATTATTATCATATTATCATTATTGTTATTATTATCATTATCATTATTGTTATTACTATTATTATTATTATCATTATTATTATTGTTACATGCGCTAGTCGCCCGCCGGCATTGCCTTTCCCGCACGACTTGGGCTGTTGATGGATGTGAATATGGAAGAAGCGCCGCAGATGTCGTTCGGGTTATCAATTACACGTGGCAGTACCCGACTGGTCTTTAGCTATGCAAGAAACCATTCATTTCTCACCTGCGCGTTTCGAGAAAGTGGGCGGACGCTTCCACGCGCGCTGTGTGCTCGGTTCGAACACTGCGGCAGTGGATCCGGGTCACCTTGCACGGGTGACAGGCGTGTCCGCCATAGCACCGTGAAGCACGTAGGCCGTCATCATCCAGTACGGATATGAGTGCTTAAAATCCAAAGTTCTTGAAGACTCAGGTGAACGCCTTAGCGAATTGGCTGAGCTGAACCGTTCCAGGTTGGTTCGTGAAATCAACTGAATTCAGTACGTCCACAGTTGGTTTTCACTTTTTGCAAGGAAGAAATCAACTTCTCACCTCTGATAACCACTACCACTGGTGTGCTGATTGTATACATGATTGACGTGTCGCCGATTGGGTCGAGGATGCTGGCGAAACGCGTATGTTCGATATGAGTTGCTGAATGAGAATGGTATTTTGGTTCAAGATGGTAATCGATATGTTGGTACAGCACTTTCAATAGGAATGTATCTAGCACGAAGTATCTTTGTAGCAGCACATGCACACGTGAGCCTATACGTGAAACGTGTATATTTTATTTTGTCTACATCAGCAACATAACAGAATTTCCCATGTTCGTTGTTTGCGTGAAAACGTGTGGGATAATTTTAACGCCTTGGACGTGATCCTTGAGAGGCTTGTCTGTATATCGTGCTGGATGCACACTGCAGGTGACTGCTAGGAAGCGAAGCCTCAAGCTCGTGGAACAATATCTAGTATGAGCGTACGCGCTTCACCGCTATCTGCTCATTATGTTGCACAGGCAACCAGCAAACATAAACTACCAAGTGGCTGGTGTGTTTTATTTGGTTCGCGTTGTTTTCCTTTGTCATATTCCGGATGATTATCTAGCTGCTTCAGGTGTGTTTTGATCTAGCTGCTTCTGGTTTGTATTCTTAAAGTGAACATCTTCCGCAATAGGTAATTTCTCATCTGTTAGTCTGGCCCATGCTCTCCTGTACCCGATCCCCAGACATTTGCTATGGGATTCACATCCAATTCAAGCCTTACAGCAACAGCCGAACTGATGATGTTGACGTTTGTTTTTTCTGAAAGTCAAGAGACTGTCACGATTCATTTGGTTGTCTTGCATTGTCTAGTAGTGTAGGGTTCTGCGTTCTGCTTCACTTGAATTGCAAGCTGGTGCAGAGCATGACTTTGGTCGCAGTGTACCCATCCTCTTACGCTTGCATGATCGCGAAACTTGCTACGCATTCTCCCTGATCTGTTCAGAATGTCGTAAAGTGTTTTAGCACGAAACACAGAATGGCCACATGTGATTGAGATTGACTGGGTGTTGCACAACATTCGTTGAACAAGAGGGTGTTGCTGGTAGATGTTTGAGCAAAGCACTCACCTTCGATGTACGTTGGTGGTGTCGACCGAACCCAGCTGTTGACGATTCTCTCTTGAACGAATGGTGCGTTCAAGCCATGATATCTTGTGCTGCGTGTGTAGGTGCTGCGCCCTCCGCGCACGAAGGAGCTCCACTGGAGGCGCTGCTGCCGTTGTCCTGCGGATGCCTCTCCAGGCCGAGGGGCGCTCGATGCAAGGCAACAGGATCTGCAGGCGCTTCCTAGCTTCCAGAGGTGAGGCTGCAGCGAGAGCTGACCACCGGCTCTGTTGCCTTTGTTTCTAGTATGGTTGAGCGCATCACTTGCGACTCTAGTCCAGCTGGCTTGCTCAGCGAGGGTGACTCAGCCGCGATTGTCACAGGCCGGTTTGGTGAAGACGTCTATTCTGCAGGTGGTGTTGTGATAGCTCGTGTTGTAGATGTTGTTACGACTGCAGTTGTCGAGAATGTGTTTGTGACTGTTGTTGTTGTTGTTGTTGTTGCTCCGTGCAGCGTCTGCCTCCTCCCCCAACCGCCCCGACGGCTCCGACTCCGGTCCTGTGCTGCTACCAGAGGAGCTGCCCCGCACCCTGCGCAAAGACGCCAGCATCGCACTCGCGCTGGCCGTGGTGCTGCTTCACCTCCTCGGGTTCACCGTCCTTGGGCCCATCCTCCCAGCGCTGGTGGAGCACTTCCACGTCCCCACCGCGCAGGTGCGCGCGCATCTGCAATCGCAGCTCCGGGGCAGGAGAGTGTGCCGATAATCTGAGAGGCGGTTTCGCATGTAGATTCTCTTGCTGTAGACACTAGATGTTGTGAGGCAGCCTGTGCATGACACGACTCGAGGTACAACAGGGTGATGGAGCTCCCGCTGCGGTCCATGGTCTCGGGCTCAACAGCCTGCGCCTGGAATGACGTGCATGTTTTTGTCGATTCGTATTCGATTCGGCGCACCTTGCTGCGGCTGGGTGTATGTTTGTAGCGTCAGGTGCGTGTAAGCACGCCACCGTGCTGCTCTCTATGACTCTTCAAAATTGTGTTGGCCTCGAGGATGATGTTTGTCCCCAATCCAAGCTCCTCCCCGTGTCATTGGGAAATGATCTCATACGCACTTGTCAGAGTTTACCCTAAACACAACGTTTGACTGTTTCTCGTTGGGTCCCAAATCAACAACCCAGCCTTAGAACCCGGCGCTCCCCTGCTCTGAGTGTTATGAAGATCTAGCCTGTAAGCGCATTCTAGCACGCAGCAAGCATGATGGCATTCTTGCTTCCGTGGGCCTGGTCGAAAATCCACCTACACTTCACTCGGAGAGTGGCGCCCTGCAAGGCGCCAGAAGCGCTTCGACTTCGGGACATAATTTGTTCTGTTAGGTCTGCTTGGCTGCGATGATTGGACAGGATGAGTGTGTTGGAGCACGGACGCGCGAACACAACAGCGCCACCCTCGGTTACTGCTTCTTTGCCTCATCTGAGCTCGAGTTGGTGCTGGAACTGGGGGTGTGGGAGCCTTTGCGCATGCTGCCCGCGTCTATCCCAGCGCGTCTCTATTGAGTTCAGAACACAGCCGCCTCCGTGATGTTGCCATTGCCTTGGCGTGCAGGTGGGCTACCTCACCTCCGCCTACCCGCTGGGCATGTTTGGGGCCCTCTTCTTCTGGCCCAAGCTCAGTGACGTAGTTGGCCGGCGCCTCGTCCTCTGCGCGTGCCTTGCCGGCGTCGGCGTCGGCTTTGTTCTGCAGGTGCGTCAGTGTGGAGCAGAGTGAGGGCCCGACCCGCTCCAGCTCCGTATACACTCACTGGGAGCGGGTGGCGCATGTCTGCAGGGATACGCCATCGCCGCGGGGTGGCCCTACTGGGCGTTTCTCTGCCTGCGCGTGGCCAGCGGCACGATGGCGGGTGCGCGCTCCTCCCAGTGCATCCATCTTGTAAGGTCTTCCCAGTCTTCTGTTGGATTAACGGTGACATCGATATTTTGCCCTTTTCGTTGGCGACGGGTATGCGCATCCCCAACCGGCAGGCGCAAGCCCAGTGCTCAAGGCGTACATTGCGGACATCGCATCGGACAGCGAGATGCCTAGGTTCATGGCGTGGAGAGAAGCGGCGGCCACCTTCTCGTTCATCATTGGCCCCGCAGTGGGAGGGTTCTTGTTCGGAAAGGGCGCATGGTCGCTAGCATCCATCGTCGGCTTCAGCGGCTGGGCCTCGGTGGTGGCGGCGGCTCTGGTGCTCCTCATGGCCCCGCCCGCAGTGTGCCACCAGGAAACTTCCGACCGCATCCTACTGCAGCGGGAGCTCACGGGGTACGACGACGAGTGGGCGGACGAGGCCGCATGCACAGCAGACAAACTCGGTGATTCCATGACAAACGGGTGGGGTGCGCATTGAGTGCTGGGGGGAGATGTAGAAGCAAGCCAACTGACACTACAACGACCAGCAAAGCAGACCTGTATTCGCTGTAGAGCTTGTCAAGCTGCAAAGTACCCTGCATGCTCTGCAACGACGACTTGACAGCTGGACCAAGCTTGTACGCTCAGGATATCTATTGATGATCATACAGACACAGCGATGCAGCCCACCATAATGCAACCTAGTGCCCGATGCACTGGCTAGCACATTCAGAGCAATGGAGTCCACGCGCTGGCTCCTCTTGAGGCGTCGGTGGTGTGCAACTCAATGCAACAGCCACTTGATGGCGCGCCTAGCTCTGTTTCCACATCTGTAGATTTAGCAACTGGTGTGGCTGTGCCCGCAATTCGCCTGGTCACTGGCTCAGACTCATGTTTTCCACAAACCAAGCTCCCAGATCCTCGAACTCCATCTCCATCGAACTCGAAGCTCCCAGAGCCTTGAATGCGCTTGCTCCACCAACTGCACTAGGCTGCTTGCAAGGGTTCCTGTTCTACAGGCAACGAGAAGCCGGCGGCATGCCCGCTGGGGCGCGGCTTGGTGCCCATCGTGGCAACTATATGCCTCACCAGCTTCCTCTACAACATGGGCCAGGCCACATTCGACGCCTTCTTTGCGGTGCTGTCCAAGTCGCGCTTCTCGCTCGTTGCCGCCGACATCGGGCTCATGCTCACAGGCCTGGCAGGCACCAGTTTCCTCGTCTCGGCGCTGGTGTTCGCGCCCTTGCAGCGCGCCCTCGGCATCACCACCACCTGCATTATCGGCCTTGCACTCGTGTCTCTGGGTGCGTGCCGCGGCCTCACTGCACTCATCCGGTTCATGGCAGAGGGGTTTGGGTACTCGCCGCGTCCGCGTGCTCCGATAGCGCCATGGTGCGTGCAGCCACGAACCATCCCTGTCGCTATCCCAAGCGCGGAGTTTCTCTAGCAGCAACCTGATTCAATGTTGCGAACCCATCCAGATGACACCATCTGCCAAAGTGTTGTTTCGTTTGTTGTTTCGTTTCTGCTCTCAGGACTGCTAGCCATTGGCATGGTAAACTCGGTGCCGTTGTTGTGGGCGGCTGCCACGGTATACGTGGTGGGTATTCCTCTCTTCACCCCCTCCGTGCCCATCTTGCTCATGCAGTGCGTGCCTCCGAACCGCCGGGGTCAGATCATGGGCTTGGACTCGGCTGTTAACTCCGTGGCGCGCATCGTAGGCCCAATTCTGGTGGGACTGTTGTATGGCCGCCACGGCCCTCAGGTACAATGCCCGCATTCACCTAAATCCGTAGCCAGGTTTCCCATGGCCTTTTCTGGGCTTCTGTGCTAGAGAAACTCTACTTCCGTGCAATTGTTTCTATGAACGAAGGACAGTGCCTTCCACAGGCATACATTGTTATTCGTAGTTTGCGTCAAGGTCAACTGACCAGCTGTTGTCCTCTGAAAATTCAATTCGATGTACAAGCATATACATCTGATGGCCTTGCATTCCCTCACAGGTGGCGTTTACCGCAGCAGCGACGGTGGTGATGCTGGCTGCGATTCTAACTGTGATGAAGCGGTATCTTTCTATTCGAGACCAGGTGACTACTCCATGGTGGTCAGCACGCGGAAGATCAACTATGTGTGATCGATGGTTTATCATTTGTCACAGTTTGTCCGTGATTTACCCAGAAGCGGACAGCAGCTTACTGTTGTACAGGTTTGATGATCGCAACAAGTACACCTATTGACCATCATCTCTTTTGTATGCTATGATCAATCTAGCGGTCGCCTCTTGAGCATGAAAACAACCAACCGTTGTTACACATTTAGAGTATGCAAAGAGAGATGAGGGTATCATGTTTTCTTCCTTCCTTGATTTAGAGTGATAAGAGCTTCACTGATTTCACCATCATCGTGCATGTACAGATGTGGACCAGATGGTCTCCCAGTTTTACCATGTATTTCTACAGAGATTTGTGTGTGATGCATTGGAGGTGTAATTGTTCCAGATCCGTTGATGTGTGTGCAGGTAGTACGGGGAGTGTGGTCTTAGGAGCAATATAAACAATTCTGACCACACCACAAGATAGATATGTTAGGTGTGCCTCAACTTCGGTGCAACAGCTTTCAGTTCGGAATAACATGAAAGCCATGATAAGTTTCCACGTCTGCTGATTACATCATGAGCCATTTGCACAGCAAGCACTTGGTTCGGAGGAACCACACCTCACCGCCCACCCCCTTCCTCCCCCCATCCCCTGCCCTGCTTTGCCGGAGATGACATAAGCAATCGTGGTGATATGTAATTTGTGTATTGTCACAACGAACACAGTTCATCCACACAGAAAACATGTGACTATGCATGGCGATTCTGGGCCAACGATACTTTGGTGCCGACGTCCCCTAGCATGTGACAGATTCGTTTTGTGCCAGGTCATGTGAAATAGGGTAAATGTATGATGTCATGGCTGCAGGGGGTGGCTCGCGAATCTGGACGCGTTGCTGTCCTATCCGTACATACACTAAACGATGCGCCCCCTTCTGGTATCTCTGATTTGTGATGAAGATGAACACCTTGTCCGTCCAATTTCTCTGGCTTCTATGCATTCCAGCAAGGCCTCTTGACCTGTGAGTCCTATATTGTGCGTGCACCGTGTTTTTCATGTGTCTTGCAGCCAGGTCGTGTAGGTTTTGGTTGAGGCGTTCGTGTTCAGATTTGGGGATTCCGAGTTCCACAAAAGCATCAATGTTACGCATAGGTATGCATTCTCTCATCCCACTTGTGATTGCCGCTGGTATTCCTTCCACTGTCCTTCCCGCTTGCGTGAGTCGGCATTCTGCTGTCCGTCTGGTGCAACGTCTTGTTCACCATAATTCGCTGTGTCCCAGTCGTGTTGCCGTTGCGCTGACAATGAGTCGTAATTGTCCGTGCGTGGCGTGTTCGTCTAATTTCTCTGTGTGGTAGTGTGTGTGTCTTGCAAGTCTCGAATATTTTTATTGTGTACGGACTACAGCTGCTTTCAGCCATAGGTCGCTGGTGAATATTAGGACGACAACTTTGAATCTCAGCTCAAGTCCGCCCTCGAAATATGAGGGCCGCCCCCCGTTCTGTTGGCCGAGGGTCTTCAGCGGGCTGATTTTTTAGCAGAACGCAGTCTGGGTCTTGTCGAAGGCGTAGGTTTCTTCCTCTAATTTAGGAGGGGTGGGTTTATGCTGTGGTACAATGTCAGTTTGTAGGGTATGTTGAGTGTCCTGCGAACCGTCGTGCCTGCCAAAGCTGTAGGTTGCCAGCGAGTCTGCGAACCTCCCCTCGCTACTGTATGACAACAGAAATTGCGGTACGTTGTTGTGCCTGATTCTGTGCATATTGGAGACCTCTGGATGTGCGTAGCCTCCAAGCCAGTGGTACCATGTATCCGGATCTTCGAGATACACACTTAAAAGGTCCATGTGTTTGTCCTCGAGTGTCCATGGGGAATGTATCCATTTGTTGATGAGGTGCCAAGAAGTCAGATGATTTGTGTAAAAGTATCTTGGCTCATTCACGGATGTGTTGTCTACCGGGCCACGATAGCCGACAGTTCGGCCCTCAACACTGTTTGGGGGCCATCTGCTCTGATTGGCATACAAGGGCGTGTGTCTGTACAGTAGAACGCCGCTCCAATGTTGCCGTGTGCAGTTGAGAGCCGCCTGTGTGTGCAATTTGTCTTTGTGTGGGCCAAGTGTTGCGCCATTACTACGAGGGTTTCTTCGTCTGGTGGTTTCCTTTTACGCGGCGATGCACTGAAGTTGGGGCTTTGTTCAAACATCGGTTCATGTCTGTGGTACCATGCTAGCTTGTGTTCGAACGCCGCGTCGTGCCGGGGATCAACCCGTGCACCCAGTACAGTCACGTGCCAGGCCTGCTTGATTGGCTATTACCAGTATCCAACCCCATCCATCTCGCGGTGCCCGAGTGCTCTTGGTAGTTCCAGTTGTCAGGTGATAACATGAACTGCCAATTCCAGTCATTGGAAACGTTTTCGTTTTAACGGAATGTATCAGTCTGCAGTGCGGGTGTGAGAGCATGTATCTTGCATTTCTCGGTCGGGTCCACAGCACAGATTGACGATGATATGACTCAGCGAAGATCTTTCATCAAGTCGCGCGCTTTGTATTCGAGATTCATGTAGACGCACCTTCCAAGCCTGGAGGAGTATGCGTCACATTCGGCCTTAAACAAACAGTTTCGCGTGTGCCCCGAGTAGTAGGAGATTTAAGTCCAGGTCGTAGTTTAGAGGGGAGGCAAAGAGCTGTCTGCCGATGTTGTAGCATTCACAAAGAGCTGAAGATAGCAAGGGTCTGATGGCTCAGTGGTTTCGAATTTCCACTTTGCCCTCTAGGGTTCGCTTGGCTGCTGATCAGTATCTTCTGAATTGGAGGGCAAGTTCGTGTGGAAAAGTAGACAGGTCATTGGGAAATGCGGAGCCGAGCTGGTACAATTGGCATGGAGGGAGAGTAGACGGCTTTCCGACGATTGAGCGATCCACCTGCACATGTTATCGTGAATGGAAATGTAAGTGTTGTCATGGATTTGTACTGGGGGTCGTCTCACCAGCGTCCACTCACCCGTTGGGGTGATGTCATTTTCTGGATAGACCTCAGCCAGACGTATGCCCAGTGGGTCTGACCTGCTACCAAGTTTGGCCTTCAAAGTTCGCGTAACGATTTCTGTAGGTTATTTCGGCGGTGGTAGTAGGCCGTAAGGCAGCAGGGTTATGGGTTACAGCTTCCGGATCGTCGCTTGTAAGATCTTTGTCCTCGTCACTTTGGTTACTCCGGCGGTTAATGGAGAATCCAGGGTAGCTGCCGTTTCTACTTATTAGGATTGTGTGGTAAAGGTTGACGATTTCACTGTCGCTCTTGGTTTGTCAGGGTTATTAAGTTTGATCGGCAATTTTTCTTCCCTATGTGCCTGAAGCGTGCGAGTGTAAGTTTAACCTGGTTTTGTGTCATACCACTTGCCTGTGTTCGGGTCTTTGAATGTGCTTCTTGGTTCCCGTGTTTGTTCCATCGGAGCATGGGGAGGGTCAAAGTCATCCCAACAAACCAAGTACATGCGTTGTTGTGGTCTAAGCGTCTGCAGCCAATGCGGGACACAATCTCAACAATGCAGCGTTGAAGTTTAGCCATCACAAGCTGGGCAAACCGCAGTTTCCTTCTAGTCAAGGCTTCACGCATGGTCAATATGTGTAAGTCGTGAGTATTTGTTTGTTGTATACCATGTTTTTTTTTACATGCTTTAGCGAATCGCATGACATGTATCCAGCCAGTGTGGTCATCCATAGTAGTTGCGAATTCCACGAAAGGGGTTCATTCCGGGCATTCGTAGCCACCGCACCTATATGGGCAATGAACCCCGCGGTACGTAATCAGTGGGCTGCGTTGATCAAACGTTTTCTAGTTCCCGGCTGCACTGTGTCTCCAGTAGTGTGTACGAAGGCCTTTGGTGATTTAAGACATATCATGATGCCCATACAGGCGCTTGCGTATGGATTTGAGCAAAGTACAGACATAGCTGAGACGAACAAGTCGATGTACACACCAAAAAGGCGCTTCGGTGTGGCTGTCATTATATGGAACGCCTTACCGGACAGTCCACATGACCTCTTCGCTGCGTGAATTGGGACAGAGTTGAGTTTGTTGATGTCATCAAAGCTAAAGGGAGCTGTCGACATAGGGTATCTCGTCGCTGACCGTACATTCTGTTCAATCATCCGGAGTATTTACTCGGTGTGCCCGCCGATCCCGCCACTTGACCTCCCATTCCCGTTTTTTCAATGACATACGCCGTATTAGCTTCGTGTGCCTGGATTAGTGTTGTGGCTTGGCCCTAATACATGTAAGGTTGGCACGCAGGATGGGATTCTGATTATGCACTATGCACAGTAGTCTGCTGTTGTTATTGCGTTTCGGTTTATGCACGAGGCTAGTTAGTGCTGTCTCGTTTTGTGTTTTGTTTTTACTTGCAAACCCGCCCAGTTCAGGATGATTGAGAAATTTTTGGCCCCTGCGTTCGTGCGCGCCTCCGAGCGAGAAACAATTGCCAAGTCATCGGTGAACGCTAGAGGTCCAACGGTTCGATCCAACGTCTTGAATTGGTGGCCAACTTCTTGAATCGGTAGCCGTTGTCACATGCTTAAGCCATTAAATAAGTGGTTCTATAGTGAGAACAAACAGCACAAGGCTTAGATCGTCGCCATGGACTGTACCTCTCCTATTCATCGGTGTTCAGCTTGTGTTGCCTAAAGGGGTACTGACCATTGAAGATGCATCATGGTACATGTCGTCGATCATGTACAATATGTGGCGTGGGTAGCCAAGTTGGAGCATGGCTCTACACATCTGTGCATGGTCGATAGATCTGAACGCATTTACCTGGTCGGCATACAACATGTAAATATCTGTCATGGTATCATTCGCGTCTTGTATCACCATGTGGATCTTCGGAGATGGTGCATTGTGCCTTTCATTTGCGAAGGCCCTCTTGGTGAGGGCTCAAAAGGTGTCTGGTATTTGCATAATCCGTGAAAAGTCTCGCCAACGCAATAGTCCAAAGCTTTGGCAGAATATCGGCAATGTTGTGCTAAGTGCTGATGTATTCCAACTTGAGTACTCATTTTGCATCGTAGTGTTTAGGTGGTGCCCGAGATTGATGTGTTTGGATCTTTTGTTGGTGACCAGATTGCTTGTTATCTACGTAGACCCTTAGTTCTGCATATAGATAGGGAAGAGAGGATCGACCTGCACAAGGTCAATCAACAATATAATCATGTTTAACCCATCCTGGCAGCCATCTCTATAACGACATACTCAGCCGTAGTAGAAGAAACAACAGGCGCCGGGTGCTCGTGCATGAACCAGGCAATCAAACCACCCTTCAAGATGATGAGATTACCGGAACAAGATTTTATGTTAGCTGATCCCGTGGCCCAACCTTGATATGAATGTATCATTAATTCTACTGAAGAGTCAATAGCAGGCTTTAAATTCGGATTGCCACCCCTCAACGTCAGCTTTTCGGCATTTGCAGTGTACACATATTTCAAAACTCGAATAATTGCCACAAAATGTGGGCGACACATCGCGATTGCAAGCTGTACACAATACACCACAAGTTGCATCACATCAGGTTGTGCGTGCCTCGCAATCCATAATCGAGGACCAATTAGCTACCGAAATGAAACGGACTCCAAAGACGTGTCTTGGGACTTGAAAAAGATCAAATGAGCTTCCATTTGTGTCAAGACACAGTAAAGTGTACACCAAAATCAATAGCCAGCTATTGATTCTGTCCCTTTTTGTCCAAGCATATCATAGGATATTTTATGACAATTTTCATTTGTAGCAGATTTGTAACTTCTCCTTAAATGTAATAAACAGTAAACTGGCAAACCTGCCAGTGTTGACATACTA
>NHOP01001183.1:0-11515 GCA_018697155.1 Pyramimonas parkeae | reverse complement strand
ATGCCGCTGCCTGCACAGGGTAAAGGTGCATTACATGAATGCCTTAGGAGGCTGTCTCTTATACACATCTAGATGTGTATAAGAGACAGCGTCTGAGTGTTGTTGGTGTGGTATGTCTACTTGATCAGGTGATGTATCTTGAAAATGGCAAGATTGTGGACTTTGGCACGCGGACGATGCTAGAGGCGCAAAAAGGACCCTACTGGCGCTTCAGGAATATGATCAACGCAGTTTGGGTGGACAATGGCCGGTGCGTGTTTGTTGTTGTTGCTCTTGTTCTTGTTCTTGTTGTTGATTGGCTTGACCCTTTGATATCTTTGTGTGGAAGATATCACATCGTGAATTGTTCTGCTATGTTGAGTGTCAGCATGTTTCCCACGTTCCTTAGCACACATATGCACCACTAATTTTTTTCACTGGATGCTGTCTAGCAAAGCAATGCTTGTTGTTAACACATAGCATAGAATCCAAGAATTCGCAACTCGCCATCCCCATCGGGTTTGCTTTCTTGATCTTTGCACACGCACACGAAACAACATCTTCTTATTTAAAGATTTTTTTTTGTATTGGTGGTTGCGCTTTACACGTTGACACATTTTCAAAGGCTACGTCTGCTCACCGATCGGTTTGCTGCAGCTTGGGTCATAAATGCAATATTTGTGCGTTGAGAACATGTATATCTTAGAAACACATAAACGTCACGAACCTTCTGCGCGATATCTATTGGTATATTGATCACGCTCCCTCGTTGCTTCATTGTGGGCTCCTCTCTGTAAGTGTTTGCATATTCGGGGCCCATCTCAGCTGGCCTTTTTGGCAGGGTGGCAGTGTGTCCTGGAGGCCTGAGCTCAATCTTTTGCATGGGCAGATCCTCAGCCGATTGTTTACCAGAGGCCGTGCCCGCTGGCGGGTCAACTTTGGGTAGCGAATGATTGCACCTGTCGCCAAAACAATAACCATAATTTCGGGTAGTTTATTAACAGAATTGTTATATTGAGACATCGTCCAGGCAATGTTGTCAGGACAACGAGTTGCACTTCACCGGATGCGGAGTTCAATAACGTTGTGGTCTGAATCTCAAAATTGCAACAGGAAATTGTTGAATAGCTGTCAGTGTTGAATAGACACTTCATGTCTGAGGAAGTTGACTTATCCAAAGACACTTTCTGCTCAAATGACAAAGATGAAGTAAACAGTGTATCCACTCGTACTCAGTCTCCAGGCGTAAGCTTGCGTTGCTCGCTGTTGACCGGCGCGTGGCTGATGGTGTGCAGGTGGGGCCTATATGCCCAAGCCCTCAAAGACGTCTGGGTACTATCTGCAGTTTTCGAAGAGTTGAAAGAGGAGTTGTGCAAGAAGTTTCAAATGCGCCACTGCAAGAAGGACTCTGTACTCTTCCACTATGGAGCTCCGGCAAACAGCTTCTACGTGATTGTAGCGGGCTCAGTGCATGAGACTTTTCACGGCATGAGGCACAACAAGTGAGTATGTTGACAATTATTGTGTTTATGTCTGGCTCAGATATTCCCAAGTGTGATGGAGTATCTGTGAAGGCATTTTTCATCATCAATATCAGTGTAAATGTATCTGCACACGTTCACCTTTCCATATGGGCATGTTCAGCACATCAGGTTTCATGTCGATCACGTGCTTCGGATGACTAGTTCATACAAGAAGTACGCCGCTTTCATTTCCCCCCAATTTCTGCGTTTCGTTTATGGATGCGAGCTGCCCACCAGACCACCTCTCCAGCATGGTCTGCAGCGCTGTGATTATTGTGGGTATGTTTAGTCACATACCAATCTGGCTTGAATGTTAAAACCAAGATGCTCGAAATATTTATCAACGGGCATACCTTTCTTAATACGTCATGATGGTGAATGCGTATCACCTTTTGCAGTGTTTTCAACGGTGCAGTCGGAAGCCCTGCACCAACGCGTCGCAAAAGTGCAGAGTGCGTATCCCTTCTCTTTCAATCACACTGTTTGCCTGCACTATCTGCTTGCCTGGTCTGTTTTTCCATTGCATATTGGGTCGTTTCCAGTGTGCCGCAAGCTCATCATTACTCATATCTTCTCTATCATTCATCGAGTTGCATACCCAAGGAATGTTGTTCTCGGCTGCTTCTCGGAAGAATCGAGAGTGTGCCGGAGATGTCACACTGAAAAAATCTCACAAGAGCAAGCACAATAAACTCGGCACTTGATGCGTCCATTCTTGGAAATCTATCTGACCTGCCAATTGTGAGCACATGCTGAATTGGATGTCTCTGAGATTCTGCCTCTATATTCTCTCAGTGCATGCTGTGACAAATTGGCTCAGATCCTCTCGCGGGATCACCTGAGACACAACAAGGAGAAACGAGCTGAGTTGTTGATGCCTGGAATTTGGTTGCTGCAGATTCCTCAAACCTGGACCTATCAGCCCGGGATTGGGAATCCATCCAAGTCAGCAGTGCGTATTCTCCAGATCCCACACCAGTTTCAATCTGTGGTTGTGTGAGCTGAATATTGACGTTTGTATTGCAGTGGAAATGCTCCCGTCGCTTGACTTTTGTCAGTAGAGGGGATTCCACTTCTAGAGTGTCCCGCAAGACGAATTTTTTTGTTGATGGGTGTCAGTCATTCCTAACAAGATTCACCATGTTCATACGAACATATGACGCATACGTAATATAGTGTGTTCACAATGCTATATACATGTCTGTATGTATGTATATATTGAATACCACGATTGAAGTATGTGTACATCAATATACATAGTGTTCTACATGTATCATCTCTCAATATCAGCATCCGACTGCATACGATACAGACTCAGAGGTTGTTTCATATGGATTTTCACAGTAGCAGACTGTCTTGATGAGGATAGCGAGATATGTTCTCCACGGACCAGGCAATGAGTGCGTTGACACGATACACGGATTTCGAGGATAATCATCAGCTGGGCGGGAAGCCACATCCGCTTATCACATGGTGAAATTCTTTATCTTGACAAAATCATTTCAAGGAACAGTGCTCCGAGCCTACCACTTGCCTACAGATGCAAAAGATAGTTCCTGTAAATTACGCCCTACAGGATCAACACCAAAGCCCCCGCAGGGGCGCTGTCACGCACCTTGAGCAACCTTCTTGCGTACATGCATATGTGGCAGAGTGATCATGCCAAGTCCGGTTTCGATTGCAAGCTCTTGCAGATGGTGCACGTACGGGGGTGAAAATCCAAGACACGCTGCAGGACTAACATTTAATAATTTAGATGACAATATATTTAGAGTGGTATCCGAAGACATACCCCGAGCTAACCCATCACCTGTAAACAAGTATGCCAATCCTTTGTTATGCCGTTCCTTTGTGCTCAATCACTTCAATCATGGAATACACAAGACATGTTAGAATGCGCCTAACAACAATATCAGGCCTAGTTCATGATTGAGCTAAGACTCACTTCACTTGATTGCATGCGAGACTGATGTATCCGCCCCCTATCGCGGTAGTATGTATATCGGGATATGACCCCTACCAGCTGGGCGCGTAACCACATCACATGCTCACACAGTGGAATTCCACAATCTGGCATTATCACTCCAAAGAACAGCCTACCGCGCGTCTACAGATGCAAAGCACGGATCCTGCAAGATGCGCCTTGAGGATCAACATCAAAATCCCTGCAGGGACACTATCATGCACGCCTGAGCAACCTTCTTGCTCACATGCTTATGTAGCAAAGTGATCACACCATGACGCGTTCGGAGCGTAAGCTAGTGCTGCTAGTGCACGTCCAGGGGTGGGTATCGAAGACATGTTGCATGTCTGCTGTATGCAGAATAGAATGACACAAAAACTGGAAACAGAAACCCCAAACATACCCTCTCCTAACCCATCATCTGGAAGCAAGTTGGCTTAAACTTAGTTCTAATATTGTACGTTACAGATCAATAACTTGAATCATCGAGCTCACAAGACAGGCCAATCAAGAATATCAGGCCTAGTTTATGATTGAGCTCACACTCACTCATAAACCCCATCGCATGCGGGACGGATGGATGCATGTGCGACCCAAGTGCGGTATCATGTATTATGGGATATGACCCCTTCCAGCTGGGCGAGTAGCCAAATCAACTGATCACTTGCATAATTTGTATAGGGACATGAGATCTTCATCATTTATGCATGAATGTTTTGCCGACATCGAACACATTATGTTTTAAATATTTGGTATATACATCCATATTGCATATCAACGTGAACTGATCGTATGTATGTACGTTTCTATGTAGGGACATGACATCTACCCAACGCGCATGTCATGTCAACTGAATTTCGCGCTATGTGCTATCAATGCACAATTTAACCTTCAAAACCCATATGTTGCATCGAAAAACGTTTTTGCATGATCCAAGGAGAGCACATCTCGATCAAATCCCCATCATGATGGTGAATCTGTGTAAATCCGCTCAAAGCTACCTCTCTGCGTGCTACACATGCAATCGATAGCTTGCCCGTCGAATACACGCATATAAAGGTTGGGCGCCGTATCCATCCCTTCTGTGAAACCTTGAAAGGTTGCGTGTTGACGGGTTGCTCTGCAGGCTCACGTCCACGCCAAGCCAAGGGATCACGTCTCGTTTCAAACGCACAGTGACCACGGTGCTAAGCAATGCTCGGGGCAATGTTTACGGAGGTTCAAGTCCTCCTTCCCAAGACGTATCTTTCAGTGAGGGACCTGCTCAAAATCCGCGAATCAGCAGCTACGTGGCAGGGATGCTCAACCAATCCGACTTTAGTTTCAGGGTGGGCACCGCGGCGCCAGTGCCAAGGACAAAGTTTCAGAAGCAGCTATCAGACGGCGAGCACCTGGGTGTAAACGCGTTGCACCATCATATTGAAGACACCGCAAGCGGCCAGCCTCCAGAGTACCACGTCGTGTATCAGGTGAGTGAAGTCCGTTGAAATGTCAACTTGATCCTACCATTCCCTGGCAGTATGATTGCGAAATCTCAGCTTTGTAAGCACCCTTCGCACATCCACAAGTGTTGCCGTCGTGTGCAGTTGACACTTTGTTTTTGCTGAGCGTTTAAAGCTTGCGGGCGCGTCTCAAGGTGTTGGATTTCGGCATGAGAAGACAAGCCCACAGATGTTGAACTTTGAACTGCATATGGTGTGATTCCAGTCTGCACAGCTGCCTGACCATGTATCTTTTTCTCAGGAATGATTAGCTAGAGTTGCGTTGAAGTTGTCAAGATTGAAACAACCACCGTATGTCATGGCAGATGCATAGGCAAATGGTATGATGAATTTTGAGTAACCAACTCACAAACCAGAAGAGCGGGTGTTGAACCCACAACTATGTAACCTGCAAGGTGTCATTGTACCAATAAAGCCATTGGGATGAGCTGTGTCTTTAGTTTCATGCACAGCTATCTCTAAATGAACCTGTTTGCGTATCATCAGCATCGGAGGCTTCTGATCACTTCACACCACAGAGAAAAATGAATGAGGAGTTCGCTGAAGACTCTGACCTCGCTATTATCTGTCTGTGTGCAGGGTATTCTGATTGTAGCCTTTATTTGATATAGAGATGTTTTGTTTTCACAAGTTTCAAACTGCCAGTGCTCCGGGTTATCAGGTGGGGCGATTTCTACCACCCTGGCTGTCCTCGGGCGCTGTGTTGATTCTTAGCGTGCGCTGAGGCGGTCGTGTCCCACAATTAAACCACCTGAAACACGTGCTCGTCGTCCGGGAGACGGAATCTGGCGCATGGAAAACTTTGTTGTTTTTATGTTAGCTGGTGGCGCTGCAATGAGGATCGAATGCCGCTGCCTGCACAGGGTAAAGGTGCATTACATGAATGCCTTAGGAGGTTTTCGTTCATGAGATTTCTATGCGTATCTGTGTCCTGCACTTCATTCATCCTTTGATTGCGGGATGAAGGGTGGTGCTCAGACCTCTGCCACAGCCATCACCGATTGCATGCTCATGACAATATCCCATAAGGATTTCAAGGAGTTCATGCAGCAGAACGTTGAGAAGGTCGCCAAGCCGGTGATTTCCACAGTACAGGTGTGCTGCTTGGATTTTGCTATCGCCAGAGATTCTTGAGGATCATTTCCTTTTGAGTTCATTTCCATTCAGCTTGCTTTTTTCATAGTCAGATGGTAAGTGTGCCGGGTTCCTTTGTGGTAATTGCATAGCACATTTTTCTGCGCATGGTTTTGATCGTGACGCATAATCAAAGTGACATCATTTCATAATTGACAGGTATTCATCCTTGCAAATCTGAAACTGAAAGCCACACGCGCTTTCGTGTGGTGCAGATGGTACACAAATTCCGAGCTGGGGCACTGAAGGGAACTTGGCAACTAGCCGCAGTACCGCAGTCACTTGTGTCCAAGCTCGAGGTACGTTTCAGAGTTTGTTTGCACCCTGCCTTTCTGTCATCGAAGTTTGTCCGCAGAATTTTTGCCAAAGCTTGCGTGTGTAGGGTGCTGGTATAGATTTATGAACATGCTGTATTTTGTTGTTCACATTGTTTAAATCAATCCAAAAATCATGCAAGCTTTCCAGCGACTCTCGTGTTGTGCTTGTGACGATGGACTGTTTCTAGGATTGTATGGAGACAAAGGTGTATGAACCCGACGAGACCATCTATCGGGAAGGGGAGTCCCAGCCCAGCATCTATTGTGTTGTGCAAGGAGCTGTACGAGTCAAGTGGGGGCAGCCTCCAATGAAGCGCCCTCGAATACTACGTACCAACTCCAACAAGAAAACATCCCCCCTCTTCAATATGAACGTCCAGACTAACAGGAAGAACCGCCGCGGTGCCCCTGTCATGAAACAGTCCGTGATGCGTCCTGGTGCGCGCAAAATCTTACATGGGTAGCCCATGAAGAGAAGCGCAAAAGGCTTTTCAAGGGACGCAATTGTAGCCAAGTATGAAATCAGGCATACCACAAATTTCTTGTTCAAGGGCAGGGTCTGAAACAGCTTTGCTTCTGGGTGAAATCTCATGATGTTGGGTGCAGAGTATCGAGCGGCAGTCTGATGATCTGTGTGATAGAGTTTGCATTTGTTAGTTACGAGACAACTCGGCGCCAGTGAGCGATATGTGGTCAGTCATGCTGGCGAAACAATCACCTTTAATTGGCCTTGCGATCCTCATCTGGCTTGACAGCAGAAAGGTTGCAAGGCCCTCTGCTATTTGATCACGCTATGCATGAAACTTTTGTATCATGTGTAGTTTGATCACCACATAGGATACAAAAGCTTGATGACTTCTGCTGTGTTGACACTGACCATACCATGCATTCTAGCTTCGTTTAATTCGTCATCTAGCTTGAACTCATAGGATCTCAGCATCTCAGTCATGGACATTGCTTTGCCTTGGCACTCTGCTACGCGATGCTGCCATTGAATGGGAGCATGTCGTGCCAATGGCCAGGGAGTATCAAGCCTTGAAGTAGAATAAGGGTGTTTAAGTTAGACTGGGACTCTTGTTGACTGTGTTGATTGAAGTCCGTCAAGACAAACAGCTCGACCGGAACCCTGACCGAATTAGCAGATATTTTTCTGCTTCTGTGTTGACATAGGCAACAGGATTGCCTTGTGTGCTAAACGATTACCATGTTCTCCCTGCCCTCGGATTGGCGCGAAAGTCTTCAATACAAGATCTTGATGGCCACTCTTCTTCATAGATCCGTAACTGCAGTTTGTTTGGCAGGGTTCAATAGCTCAAGATCTCTTAGCGAAGGAATTCCTTCCGTCTGAGTATGTCTGTGGTTGTCTGGAACTTGGTCAACCAACCTGGCAACTGCAATTCGCCACCGTGAAAGGCCAAAATTCTGTTTCTCTCCACACTGTGTTGTGGGAATCTCTCCGTTTTGATGGGATATGCAGCAGCAATACAACAATACATTATGCACTGGGCATGCGGGATCACTAAGTCGACAAAGTGGGGGACCCGGACTCATTACATTGCTGGTTCAATTGCAATTAAGAAATTCTTATTGTCATTCAAAGACAAGGTCGTTGCCCATGCGGACTATTGAATCTCCTTTGATCTTGGTGTGATCGCTTGTATTGTCTTCCTACCGCTGTGATGTTCGGCCACCTCAAACTATGCATATGGCGTAGATCAGGAATTCGTCCACCTTAATACAACAAAGAGTGAACCAGGTGGTGCGCAACATGCAAGTACCACAACTTGTCACTGTTGCATGGAGTTTCATGACGACCTCAACAATCGACTGGTTCGGGTTGTAGAGCCAGATGTCACAAGTAAATGGTAGTTCATGTACACTCCTGAGAGGATGCCTTATCCTTGGTCTGCTTGCAGGGGACTCGTTTGGATTGGAATCTATGCTTGATGGAGATAAGGATGGAAGAATAAACACTCTCCTGTCGGCTTCAGCTGTTGATCCAGAGATGTTGAAGATCAATGAGGAAGGTACCAACAGAGAGCGAGAGCTTTGTCGGTGTCGTTTTGTGCTTCATTTTCGAAACGCGCGAAGGCTTGCCATCGCGTTTGTCGTATGCTGGGGAACTCGAATGTGCAACTTTCCCCGTTGGCTCAGGACTTCAAGTGCCCCAGAACAATTCTTTTGTTAGCCGTTTACTGCTATTTGTGTTCATGTTGCAGCATTCAAGATGTTTTCACACCACAGTCACTTGATGCCACGATTTCCAACACCGAACTTTGATAATTTGACAAAGATGATTATCGTTATGAACCTCTGTTTCATACTTAACATTGTTCATTTGTGCAACCTCTAAGGCCAGTTTGTTCCAGCTCTAGTACCATGCCAGGCATGGAATCCTTGAGAGTGGCTTTCAGCAATTTTATGAGCTCATCAACCCCCTCCTCAACAATACTGACATCATGCTTTTGTCTGTTCATGTTCTCGTAATTCGTAACCTGTTTGTCCACAGCTATCCATCCAACATGGACACAAGACACAACCCCCTCACGCAATACGACAAATCAAAATAACCCAAGGACATCTGTTCTGCGGATACTTTGACGTGTGTGATTCCTATGTGTACGCAGAACAGTTGGCCAGAACAGACTTTTTTTGTTGTTGATTTACTCTGTCGATTGACGCGTTGTCGTCTCTCTCAACTGTGTCGGAAAATCTAGATGGTACTGCGTAGCCTTGTTCCTCAGATATCCTGCATTCAAGCTCGAACATGTTCAGCTTGCCTCAGAAAATCAACAATCATCACCTACCCCGGCTGGCGGGTTAATCCTAGACCAGCGGGTTATTACTCTGTTTCACGTAGTTATGACCGTGAAAGGTTTCACGCCCCTTTACGTAAGGGGCATGTCCCGATGTTGGTGAATATCGCATCCCTACTTGTATACGCAAGAACAAGGCAAAGCTGAGCGAAACAAGTGCAATCATATCGCTTCTTGTTTTTGATTAAGCAATTATTTTCATAACACAACCCAAACAACAGTCGCCGCGAAACCCGATGGCTCCGACGGGACTCGTCTCTCCGCACCGAGGTCTCTCCTGCGCTGAGCGATACCCTCCCGTCTCTTTCTCTTTTCGCGCGCGCGCCTCCTCAGCCGCGGAGACGGAAGGGCCCGACGCGAAAGACGCCAAAACCAACAAGAGGATCATGGTGCTTCGGCTGGGCAGCCCCACCTTTGTGTCCTGGGTGGCCAGCGACGCGCGCATCGACCGCGCGGTGTGCGACATGCAGCAGCGGGTCAACCGTCTGGCGTCTCCGGAGTGGCTTGCCAACCACTGGCTCTTTGCGGGCCTGAGGGAAGACTCCAGGCAGCGTATCTCCCGCCTGTTCCAACCCACCGTGTTCGACTCCGAGAGCCCTCTGATCGCGCCCGCCCTTGAGGACGCCGGGCCCACGTACAAGCGCCCGCGCAACCGCGCATTTGTGGTGGTGTACGGCTCCGTGAAAGGTGGGTGACGCGCTGACCACCCTACGGCGGCTGGCGTGTGCCGGCGAGGGGGGAGAACGGCTCATGCGTTTTGTGTTGAGGGTGTTTTCTTGAAGGGCAGATTTGGGGATTTGGGAAGGGGGGGGCAGATGAAGCCGCGTTTAGCAGCGTCTGGCGGATACGAGCAGCGAGTCGCGTAGGTTGGATCCGTGAGCGGATCTCGCAGACCAGCTTTATAGGTGCTCTTTGGCACAATTGATTAGTCCAAACTTGCCGTTAGAGTAGGTACTGCCTCGGTGCTCCACTTGTAGATATGCTCCGCCTATATTTCAGGCAGGGGCAGCGCCTGTGGCTGGGGACTAGCCCCGATCCGACCCCCCAGTGTAGGGAGGGTTCACTTTTTTTTTTGTTATTATTGTTCTTAGTATGATCATTATTGCCGTTCCTCTTGGGATCGTGGCATGGGCCAAGCGCTGGCCGATCCGCTTTTTGTTGTGGTGATTGATTCGGGGTCTAAGGTGTTACAACCCAGAAGGTTGAATAGTGTGAGTTTTGTGTTTTTGTTTTAATGTGCTTTGATATTCTGCCTGCAGATCCAAAGGGGGGTTGCACACGTAATATCATCTCCATTGGCTTATGGTTTTCATGATGATGGGCCTCATCTGGATTTTTCTTTGGCTGCAATCTGTTTGTTCCCTAGGATCATTTGTTGTGATTACTGATACAGGACTTGTGGTGGGTTCCC
Organism: Pyramimonas parkeae; assembly: GCA_018697155.1. Taxonomy (NCBI): domain Eukaryota; kingdom Viridiplantae; phylum Chlorophyta; class Pyramimonadophyceae; order Pyramimonadales; family Pyramimonadaceae; genus Pyramimonas; species Pyramimonas parkeae. Next base: position 870 of record NHOP01001183.1, on the reverse strand, counting down.
AGTGCTCGTGGAAGATGCCCAAGGGAACCAGATGCTCTTGACCATGCAGTTAAACGAAGGCCAGATGATTGATGAGGCAGCTCTGGCAGGGATCAGCTCCCCTTTCCATATCCTGTGGGCGGTAGCACAGGAGAAAACGGTTGCGTTAGTTTGCCGGACTGCACAGCTGAACACTTTATTGGACACCCGCATCATGGGGGAGTCCAGGCGAGAGGTGTGTTCGCCCATTGCTGAAGTACCACCAACTATCCATGCTCTTGTCAGCCGTCAAAAATCGACTAGGGGGTCATCAATGCGCCGTTGCATGTCCAAGAACATTTCCAGGCGCTTTGGTAAAAGTGCTACAATCCCATAAAGAGTGATCAGGTTGAGATTGATTTTCTTTATACTGGTCCTCAATCTCAAGTATGTGAAAATTTGCAATACCTGTGGTCTATCTGCAAAATTCAAGCACAACCATGAACGCAAAGCTCAATCTCTTTGTTGTGTGCTGTCGCATTGAGCGATTTGTTGCAAAATGCACGCTGCAAAGAGTTTGCAGTCTGCCAGCGAGCAAAGAAAGATGTATATCTTTACCTTGTGCTCGCCTCAGTTCTCATCAAGGATTGCATGTAGCTGGCGGGCCAGTGTTGTAAGGCATGGCACACCCAGTTGGTCTGGTTCTGCACGCTTGACCAGTGGCTTGACACATTGTTTTCATTCGGCATATGGAAGTGCACACATCATTAAACCTGTTTTACGAAGATGATGAGATTTCTCTTCGTGGATCCTGCTCTATTTGTTCTTGTACCTGGAGTGCAATTGTTGAAGGTTGAAGGGCTTCTGCAACAGTGAATGCTGGCGCGAGATTCACTTTACACAGCTTACACA
>NHOP01001182.1:0-11514 GCA_018697155.1 Pyramimonas parkeae | reverse complement strand
ACTGTTGGTTCAACTGCATTGCGTCCATGTTCGTTTGTTGAGAATAGTCAGATCACGTATCGATTCAAGGTGGCAATTCGTCTAATCCACATGAACGCTTCCGCAACACATGCATGTCGCCCACTGAATCCCAAAACATACAGTCATCCAGCTTCCAGAACAATGTGATACCTGTTTGATTGTATGCTAACACAGTACAGGTGAGGGTTTGTAGTGCGAGACGTACCAGCCCTGGGGAGAGAGTGTGCACTCCAACCGGTGCCCCTTTGGTCTCTGCCATTAGCGACTTCGCAAGCTGGGCCATGCCTGGATACCAGTCCCGAGGGTATCCATACTCAGGCCAGTCACGTCAACAGGTCCATAATGAACTCATTGTCCATAGTGAACTCATTGTCCATAGTGATCAATGAAGACGCCGTCCATATGCATGCAAGTCACAAAATGAAAGTCGGTTTTTCACAAACAACAGTCTTGGAGGGGTTCCGTGATGTCATCAACACTCCAAGTTGGGATCAAGAACTAAGCTGTACAAATTGACATCACGATGGGAAACTGGTAGCTTGGGTGAGTTGGTCAACATCCTGTTTGGGCAAAGCATGTGTGAACAATCCACGCACACTATGGAAACAGTCACTACCCATTACGGATGCATCCTGGTGCAATGCACCATTGCGGAAGTTGTGCATTGCAACTGTACGCGTACGTGACGCACTGACTCCAGCAGTAATCACCCTAGCGATATGAGCTGTACACTGATTGTGTTTGCGCTGTATCCCTTAATCGGTGCTTCAGTAATTTGCTTGGATTGTACCTAGCACACTCAATCCTTGGTGGCCCCATGCGTTGCTCGCAAACTACATCCTCGCATGCTCATAAGCATGCAACAGCTGCTCCAGAGTAGAGCGCATGATGGACAGTACACAAAAGTTTCACGCATGATAATGACATTTGAGAAATTAGATTGAAATTCATCTCTAAACTCATCTGTCAAAGCCTCAAACGCGAGCCCCTGCACAGATTGAACATTCCAGTGTAGTCAGTGTGCAAGAACCACCCACCAGCCTTGGAGAAGCCGTACGCGGCGTACTTGCGCGTCGCCCCGCCGTCAGAGCCAGCCCCCTCCATATTGAACACACTGCCCCCCTTCGCCTGCGTGTACATCAACGCCAGCGCCTCCCTTGTGCAAAGCAGGGTGCCATAGACATTGGTGTCCACAATCTCCTGCGCACACGAATTCGACACCTCGGCACAGAATGCAGGTTGCATGGTTATCACTGTGCCTACAATGCATTAGAGTACGTGCTATCAAGTCTAGAGAAAGGTGAACTTGCACGTAAAGGGATAACCACGTTTGGTACAACTGACTATTCCTTGTACAACATCAGCCATGTTGCTATTGCTGATCAACAACACACAAAGACAAATTGATGCCCCAAAGAAACATCAGGCCCCTCATTCATAGTTTCATTGCACTCTGACATGAATCACACGACTCAGGGCACATTGCAAATTGTCCTTATGTGGAATGTACACTCCTAAAACTCCAACCAGCACTCCGCCCAAAAACACATCCGCTGGTATATCTATACTATATGGATTATCTGTGGAGGGCCATGGAAACTTTGAAAGCCATCGCAAATCATCGGTTCGTCCACCCTGTAGTCAAGCCTGCGTTGGCATAATGCTCTGAAGAGCGCCTGCTGTGGACATTTCTCTCAATAGGGTCATCTCTCTGCATCCAGTGTTCCAACCTTCCTTCCACTGGAGACTATTTGACAGATCAGCCTTACCCACTAAGCCCAGTTGAACCACCATCAAACGACGAGTGATAAATGAGACAACGATGCCGAACCAGGGGAAGACGATTGTGTTCGTTATCCGCAGATGGAACAAGCAAGTTCTTCGCCAACAACAATTGCTGGACTTAAACACCACTTCATCCAAAGAATATCGAGGCTGAAGACACATTGGCTCACCACAAACCGCCCACCAAAACAATATTGGTTGATACCAGGGATCAAACTCACAACCATTGCAATCTCAGAACATCCCACCTCAGGTTGAGCCACCGACAAATCGTGCGCGACTGAACAACAACCACAGGAGGCATCAAAACAATGTGCATCAAGACCCAACGCAGTGTATGTACAAGACACCCCCCTCCCGTTTCTCCCATGAGTGCTCCCTCCTTTTGCACCGCTGAAGTGCCCGCCGCGACTCACCTTGAGGGTCTCGGTGCGCGTGTCAAGCAGAGGCCCGTAGGAGTAGCCGTTGCTGCCGGCGTTGTTGATCCACACGTCCACACCCCCCAGCTGGGAGACGGCGTACTGGCGGAGCAAGCCCACGCTGGACGCGTCCCGCACGTCGCACGCCACCCCGCACGCCGCCTGGGGCCCGTGCCTGTAGACAAACCCACTCAGAACGTGTGCGCTCACATCCAAACCCAAACGCTCTCCTGGCCACATCAGAACAAACGGGGAACCCACGCGAGGCGCAGTTGGCAGATATGTTTGTCGCTGCGGCTGTACTTTGCCTCGTGGATATACTGAACAGGGACGTTGTTGAAGCAGGTACTGCCGATGCCATGGAAATAGCATGAATTGGATTGGATATGTATGGTCGCCATGAATCGACAAAATATGAGCTGGTTTCAAGCAGCCCATCGCAATCCAAAGCAGGTTTAGTTTGCAGTTGACCGACACGGTTGTTGTAGACATGGCATGGCTGCAATATGTACGAGCTTTGATGATTATTATGACATGCACCAAGTGCAATGCACCATGTTCTACACACCGCGTGGTATGTACCGTACGCTATGCACCAAGTGCTACGCACGGTGTTCTGCGCACCGTGTGCAATATACTGTGCGCGATGTACTATGCTGCATAGGATCCGAAAAAGGGTCAACCCTAAATCCCATTAAATGATGAAGCATGATTATCAATTCATGGGCATTTCCTGGATCCGGCAGGGCGTCGCTGAGCTGAGGGGGCTAGTACTAGCTGCAACACGCACACTATAAGAGCCTGTCCCATTCAAGCTTCATGGGTTGCGCTAATTTCCATTTGTAATCGTCAGAACTAAGCCAAGAGAGGGATGAAAGGGTTCTCTGTTCACGTCTGTTGCCTTCATAGTAAGCTGAGTGAGTACATGAATGAAGCAGGTGTTGCCGTTGCATGGAAAACACCAATGTTCTGTTATGGGCAAGTCCTGTGCGTAACGTGGATGCACACCTATTGGGAAGCAGTGGGCTTGTAGTATACCATGTTGAGTTTAACGGCGTGCAGGAACATACTCATGGGTTCGTTGAGAGGGCGCTTCAACCTTCCCTTTACATGATTGTTGAGAGAATTTGCAAACCTCAGATGCGTCATTCAGCCACTTACTCTGTTCCACAAGCTGCCTGGCCATCAAGAAGGAGGAAAATGTTTCGCAGGCGTTTGACGTAACATTGAACCATTGACGCAACATTGAATGTAAATTCAAAGTGGTTGTGTCATCTCATTCTTTCAATCCAAAGAGGGTTCAAGTTATCTTCAACCCACACACCCAATGAAGGCGCACACAGGCGACGTTGCCGTAGATCAAACCCACCATGCACAACCCACACCCTGGGGTCAAAGTCAACTGTCAACAATCATCTCGATCCAATTCAGCCCGGGGCGTCAGTGGTGTGGCCGCGATTGTTGATGATTCAACTTCAAGTTGCTCCAAATCGTGCTGACGAGAAAGCACATTTGAACAGGATCCACGAGCCAGCCCGCCGTACAAACTCCACCACACTCTCCTTCTCATGAGCTCTGGTCTGTGCATCGAAATTGCAGCCTTAGGCTGTGTTGCATACGCGGAACACCCAATGCTGTAGCCGAAAAAATACACCGGCATTGCAGTTTGCTGTTGCTGTGTATCAGGCGTCAAGGTCTGGTATCCGGGACCCGACCAAACCCAGACATGCAATCTGGGACATGTATACTTTTCCAATCCATGGCAACATAAAGACCATCAAGAGTACACACGGAGGACGCAGACCTTGACTGGCAACAACAGGGGTGCAAGGAGACACGACGAGTGGTAACCGCAGTCAACTGAGGATGGTGGGGCGGGAAGGCAGAAATTCACACTTTGCACAAATCTCCTCCACTGTGGCCTCCACAGCCTCCTGAGTGCGCGCAGTGATCAGCACGCGGTCTCCTGCCGCAGCAAACGCCTCCGCCAACGCCCGTCCAATACCTGCGTGGTCGATGTTGTATCAAGGAATCTTGAACAGACTTATAATGGATGCAAGATCCTGAACTCTAAACCAAAGCACTGTTCCTGTACATGGGAAACATCACCTAGATAATCAAATGCCACATATGCACTGAATAAGCGTGCAGCAAAAATTAACGTGAAATCATTCTTCCTTCATCATCTTGTATTGAACATGTTCTTCACCTTTAGTACTCCCAGTGATGAGCACTCGAAGCTGCTCGCCCTCATCCGCATCCGTGAACTCTTTGACTGCAATCTGAGATGGGGAGGCAGCGTACACCAAGCTACGAACACGCCTGTGGCGCACTCTGCTGTGCTGCAAAGCTTTGGGGGCCGCGGTGCACCACACTGATGCTGTGACTGAACGTACACAGCAATCACTATGGCCCTGAATTCAGCGGATACATAGGTTGCATTCAAACAGTGAAGAAGTGCTACCATACATATAACCTGTCCATCACCGCGGGGGACAAGAAGACATGCACGACCTACCATTGAAAGCAGCACAGAATTATCAGTTTCAATATCCAGCAACACAAAATGCTTCAGATAGAGAAACGATAGTCATTCTTAGATTCTTGTATGTGTATCCTTACTATTGTGGTAAGCACAAACCAGAGCCTACATGAAATTCAGTGGTCTGTATTGTTGAGTACGCAAATCTCTGAAAATGAAACTGGAAACATCATTAATATATTTTGTTATTGAAAATAACATGGCGCACACAAGGCACCAGTTTTTTACCTGGATGCGCAGAGTTCATCACACAATTCTGATGGGGGTTGCAAACAATAGTCCACGCATATACATATAGTCCACGCTCAGCGGTGCATTTTTGATTCAATTCTCGAACGGCAATGGCCCACCTTGCGAAGGACTGAAATATTCAATATGAGTAAGTTGGCAAAGTGTGCCGGAGGGTAGGGGTCACACACCACTACACATACAAATTCACACAGTGTTTCGGCAAAAGAATGAAAATATGATCATGGAATGTAGAATTCTTCTTCGCACGCTGATACTCCACATACCCAAAATACCACCATCGAAATAACTTGTTTTCCATCAGCTTGGAAATGAGTTCGAACATCAATTGAAATATGTTCAACAGTCCTATGTAAATTTGACACGGCCCGAGTGCAAGAGATCGGGTGCCTAAAGGCCTTAACTGCCAAGCCTTACCACTAGACATTTATCGTGAACGCGATATCGAAGTCGCGCTTTCGGCTGGCATAGGTAACTAAGTTCCCTCGTTCCGGAGAACACGAGAAGGTGGACATACCTGATATCGGACGACAACCCGAGACTTGTCTGTTCACACACGCTGTATATGTATTACATCCACGACACGTGATGCGTTGCAATGCTGCGGTTGAAAATGGCGTGTGTCTCGTTCGGGCGGTTATGCGAGACATAGTGTGCAATGCAGCGTCACAACTCTGCAACGTGTCTTGGGTGTGGCTAGCAGCCTTCAAGGGGTATGGGCGTCTCAAGCAATGCTTGGACCGGTTCAACTTCAAACGCGTCTCAGGGCACCCTGTCACTACGATAGGGGTATTGTAGGAGGGTAGGACATCCATTCGGAAACCTCGTTGTGGTGTGATAGATAGAGTCATTATGCATTGTACAAAATCAACAACTGAAACAAGCAAGTTAGGCGATTGGTATAGTCGCTCGATGTTCACCGGTAACCGGCCAAACCAGCATGGCGTATGATAAAAAAACACCTAAGGCATGACCTTTCATGGTGGTAAAAATACACATAAGGCATGACCTTTCATGCTCAAGGGATGGTAAATTCACTCGCTAATCGAAAATGGTCCGGCAGGCCAGCAAGGCCCACGATATAATCGTCGGACGAGGCAGTACCTGTCCTTGTGATGTTGAGGCGATCGGCACAACTGCTCTCGCCAATGCGACGACCCGCCAACCCTGCATAGTCTTTGACAACTCATCAGCCGAGACATGCCTACTAGGGAAACTCAATTGGCGATTGGCAGAATCATACTGTAATCGCCGATGTCCTGCCAAAGTCAGCATGACCTGAGACGATGGATTGTCCCGAGCAATAGAAATCATCGTGATAGTTTAGGAGATTGGTACGTTCACCCTCGGATCCGGAAGGACCTTTGCTCAGATGAGTGAATATTGTGGCATCGGACAAATCTCAAAAACGGTGCATATTCGGCTTACAGATATTTTGTCCATGGTAAGAGCTACTGAAATATCGCTGTATTAGTCGATGATGAGCCTGAACTGGGCTGGCTTTCACCAATCTCACCACCCTGGGATATCCTAGATCGCAAGGCCTCAAGCCTGGCATGGCTGTATGTTTACCCTGCATCTTGGTCCCATCACTGGTGTTGGCATCCTTCATGTGCCTCCACCCGAAATTGCATTTTCGATCGTTCATGAAGGAGTGCCAACAATATTTGGACATGGATCCGTTAACGATCCGCATCACGATTCCTGGAACGCGACGCATCATCATCTAGGCACCTCAGAAAAGGCAGCCAATGAGTGAACCTGGCGTATCATCATTTCCAGCCTGTACGATTTGTACTAGCATCGATTTCATGAGCCATCTACAACAGCCTTTCCATACAGAACCACCTTGAGATTTCGAAGGAGCTCAGGATTTCCAGAATCCATCCCTGGACAAATTTGCTCTCAAAGGATTCACCGCATGGGGATAATTGATACGGGCTGTGACAGCCACCGGAGCGAGATTCTTAAAATATTCCAAGCCGCATACACATCCAAAATATCTGTCTTCAGCCGAGGATCCACACCATTCGATCGCACGATCCGGGTTGTGACAGGCCATGAACGATCGGTTGCCTGAAATATTCCAATTAGCATGTGTATGTGCCCTTCGGCTCGTCTGCCCAGGACTCGCCTATTTGATGAAATGGTACGATGTACGACGCAACAATGCCTACGGGCGTTGTATATATTCGAATCTGCAAGCACAAGTTGACGGGCTTGGTTACCCGATTCGTTTAAAAGAAACGGCTATGACGAGCAACGAGCCAGCAGATCCTTGAAATATTTACGATATCATCCATGCCAATGGGTTTGTGTCGCACGGGATTGGGATTGGGATTAGAACCCACCCTGGATGGGTTTTACGATCTGGGCTGTGACAGGCAATCAGGCCTGAAGATTCTAGAAATATCCCTATCGGATTGCATACGCCAACAACTGTTGAGCCCGGGATCCACCAACCAGCGCTTGGACCGTGAGCTTCAACAGTTCCTGGCAGGCTCCCAAGCGCGTTCCCTTCTCAGCACAATGTAGCGAGTTCGACAACATTGCATGTGATAATATTTTGCTAACTCAAGCTACACGCACTCACATCTTTCCGCGGGGCTAGCACCCGTACCCTGTTATCATGATCCAGCACAGGATTTGCTGAGTTCTGCCTGCGACGCGGAGCCACTTTACGAAGTCGCAGTGCAGGGTAGCAAGTTTGTGAATTGCATGAGCCTCACAACGATCATATAGGCTCTCCTTCGGAGGATCTCGCGAGTAAAGGTCGCAGCCTTTGGTTGGCATAGACTGATCTGGACCAGGACGACGAAACGACCACTGATACACGAATAGAAGCGAGGAACATATTCGGGATCCTGTGCCTGCAGTTGCTAATCAGTACGACAATGGAGGATATTCGAATGGAGGGCTCCGATTTCGCATCGGAAACTGCGGAATCGGACCATGCGTTTCGCGATCAAACGGTAGGCCAACATTTTGACTCGCGTTCCCGATTTCAGTTGCTTTTCGTTCCCTGTCACTTGTCCGGCAGGCACCAAGGCTATTGCAGAAAGAGGTTGGGGGTTTAATGCCATAACCAGACGGTGGATAAAAGAGTTGGAGGATCTTGAATCACTCAGAAGCAAATCAATACGAGATCATACATGTTTTCCTGTCTGAAACTAGCAAACTATACTCAAGTATTGATCACTAGGGGATATATGGAGAACGTCAATTTGAAGCAATGTTTTTGGGTTGAAGTGTTAACGATGTAAGTGCCGCTTCAAGCTACTGAAAGCCAATTACATGATGCTCCCTTTGATACGCGGTTTCAAATTATGGCCTCTGTCAGCTCATGCATGATGCTGACAAGGGTGGGAATGGATGTGATATATTGACAGCAACATGCAATATTCATATTCAAGTTATCATGCAATAGCGGAATCTTATGCGCCCATATCCATAAACTGGCCAGTTATGTTCGTAGCTTCGATATATCATCGCTTAGCTTGGTTGAGTTGCGGTTTGAGGTAGACGTAAATAGTGTTCTTGTTCTACATGATAATGACACTGCTTACAATTCTGTGTGCACCCGGCATACTCTCAGCATCGGTCTAGACGTCTCAGGATTTAACTTCTGCAACTCTTTGAATCTCGGCAGTTATTTTCGAAAGAATGCTTGTATGCCACGTTTTGTTGCGTCGCTGTGCGATTCGTGTACACTTCAAAATCGTGCGTGATACATGATTATTGGTACTGCCTTAACTGTTGTAGGGTCCTGACTGTGTTTCCTGGGATACATCCCCTTGGCACCAGTGGCCTGTGATGAGCGTGGATGATTACCTTGATACAGTAATTTCGAACATCAATGTGAGACGACAACAATCTGGTCATCTTTCTATACATAAACTGGTTTTTGGCATTGGTGCGTCCACATGTTGATAAAGGTAAAATCAGGTTCCATTCACACTTTGCGCAGGTGTCGATGCAACTGCACTCTTCTGAACACGAACTAAGCGACGCGTCGGAGAAGGACCAGCCCAAGCAGATCATGCCGCAAGTGACCCCAAGAACAGATGATGTTCCTGCTGTAGAACGCGCTCAAGAAGTGTTTGCTACACGACACGAGTCCCCCGAGACGGAGCGCTGCCGCCGGTTCTCGTCGGAGGGTGCTGGTCTGGGCCACTTGGGAGGAGACATGGAGGGTTCGGCGGCGCAACAAGCAGGGAGAGGGCGCCGCGCAAGCGTCGGGCACACCATGGACCCAGGATACATTTCGCGCCCGATGTCGTTGGTGGAGGTGGTCAAGGGGAGGGAGATGGCTCCCATGCCGCGGGTGACGTCGAACCCTACCCTGACAGCCATCTCAAACATCGCCGCCGCGCGCGGGATGCCTCCTCGATCTGCAGCAGGCGCCCAGCTCTTGAAGGTGGGGCGCAGAGAGCAATACGGTAGCAGTTTTTAATATGCGACGCACCGGACCTAGACTGCGAAGACAGGAGTGTTGCTTGGAAGCCACCGGGCGCGTTTGTACCGTTGAGGGGGCTGAGATAGACAATCGATCTACGTTGCAGTTGCACAGAAAACGCGTTTGGGTCACCCATGTCTGAGTGCCCTGACTTACCCTTTGCCCCAATCATAGCGTTTCTCTTCCTCTCGTCGCTGCCTGACTTTCACTTGCACCGTGCTCGGAGGGTTGCAGCCCGCCCATGTTGTGCTCTGCAAAATGAGCAACAGCCTTTCCGTCGTCAACTTGTGATGGATTCTGCGGAACGGCGCTGCAGGGGGGACCAACGGCGGGTGCTTGCTGGCACTGGCCGGGTTATCTCAGGCGCCTTGTTTCGTAGGGCGGTACCAGTCTGCTGTCTGTTTTTTTTCAACTGAAGGCGGGGGACGGTACAAGCTGGGTAGCATATGCGCCGTCGAACCGTGCTCGCTGCGCAGGATCCGTGCGTATGCTGTAGTGTGGTGGCTGGTTACACTGAAGGCGGGGAGGGAGGGCGTGTTGTCGATGCACAGGGGTCGCCCAAGTCTCGTGCCGGAACGTCCAAAACTCTGGCGGAGAAGAGTGTCAAGAAGCGCTCCCTCAGCCCAGCCATGGTGCCTCCGAAGAAGCCCACCCCCAAGAGTTTGGCTCGGCCGCCGCGCAGTGCGTGCCACCCTTCACACGCCCGTGCCTTGGGGACGAGGGTTGGACAATCTGCCCGTCCCCGTTTGCCTGGGCTCGGTCCCGTGTGGCTCGCCCCCTGTTGATTTGCGAAGTGTAGGGATGTAGGGATACCATAACGCAAGCAGCTCGTCGCATTGCCAACGGGGACAGCGACTTCTCAATGGAGGAGCATGCGGCGCTCTCACAAGGCGTTGGGAGGTTCATACATGTCAGCGCGGGCACGTCTTGGCGCACAGCGAAGAGGATGCGTACTGACGTGTCAGGTTTATTTTCAGCGATCCTGCACCTTTGCGACCTCATTTCCAATGGTTTCAGTGGCTGCAGTAGCTCTGAGTCCCTTGCCCAGTGTCGGGATTTTTTCGCCGGTGTTCCCAGCGCTGCAGGGCTTCTTCACAGGGGAACTGGATCAAAGAGAACGTGACTAATGAAAATGTTGAGTGTGCATGTCCGAAGTTTGAAAGCGTTATTACGCCCTTGGCCGCGCATCTGGCCGAGTGGTTGGGGTGTTCGTTTTGAAGGCCGAGGACGTGCCGGAGGCAGTCGAGCATCCGCACCCACATGCCCACTGCCATCGCGATCAAGAGGTTTCAACTTTTTCAGTTCTTGATTCCAAGGGATGGCACCTTGTGGGCGTGTGGACAGAAGGAAGGATTTTGGGAACACGGAAACGATCACACACGCAAAATGTCCGCTCGTAAACACATTTCTAGTTTTGGGCATCCACTTTCGGATACCCATCTCCCTGGATGAGTTCAACAAAACATCTGGGCCCGGGCTGCTTGTGGATTGCAGGCACCTTGCGGCACTACCTAGTGTTTGAGGCGTTTGGCAAGATGAACTACATGGGTGCGTGTGCCGCTGCTCCGGCTCTAGATTTGCGCGAATGTCCAAATCAGTTGTGCGGCTCATCGCAGAAACGAACCTTAGCCACGCGACGTTGATGTTGGTTTTGTGGTTTCTGGATTCGGAGCGAGGCACAGGCGGTTCTGATACGCATATTGGTGGAGCTCTGTCATCGCACAAGTATTCCGCATGGACTTTGCAATTGCCTCCCAGGCATGTTTCTCTCTCTACACCGTGTCCGTCTGAGCGCTGGAGCATCGGGGTATGGGTCCAGCACTCCGCCTTATTTCCCCTTCCCATAGCGAACTGCGCTCGCCCAAGCTTGCACGCGACAGCGTACCATCTCTCTTTGTATACGTGGCTTACCTACCAGACCTCATGGTAATCGAGAATGTCCTTCCCGCGAGCATGGCCTTTGGGGGATCATCGCCCGAGGAAGTTCTTTCCATGGCGGGGCTCTGATATGCATATGCTATATATACATATATATATATATA
>NHOP01001181.1:0-11516 GCA_018697155.1 Pyramimonas parkeae | reverse complement strand
TCCCCCGCACTGGAGGCTCTCGAATCTGGTCGCGATCCCACCCGAGCAGCGGCGCTCCAGGCGCGCGAGGGGCTGCAGTTCCCCGCGGAGGCGGGCACCACAGGGCCTCACGCTCCCAGCCGGGGTCACCGGATGCATCGTGGCCGTCGCTCAGGCGCGGTTGGGTCCCCTCGGGAGCAGTGGGCGGCCCGAGAACGGCGGAGAACTTCGAGCGGTGAGCGTCGCGCCACTGTTCTTCTATCTCTGGATCCACATATACGCGTCTCCAGGAAGGCGCGTCTCCTTGAGGTGGAGCAGCTCGTGGAGGCACACACCCAGGCGGCGCTTGCTGCCTGCAAGAAAAAGCTCCCACAGATGTGAGACGTCAACAAGCGGAAGAACTTCTGAAGGACCGCCACCACCCAGGCGCGTCAGGAACATAACCTTCCCATAAGAAGCACCTCGGCAGGTCAGCGCACTAGCCACGCGGACTGATAGATGACGCCGAGACAAAAGCTGGAAAAGAGTATACGCGGGGATAAGGGAGGTTGTCGTCGAAGCTTTATCTCCCGAATTGATGTTGCTCTCCGATCAACGACTGGTTTGCTGGATCGTTTGTAAAAATTAGAGCCTTCCCTACTGGACGCCCTTTATTCAAGTTGGGCTTCAATATGCTCTGCTTTGAGACTGCAATAGTTAAGAACGCAGCTTTGAAGGCAGAGTTCGTGCACAAAAGTGGATGGTTTTTGGCGCGGTGGTTTATGCCTGCTTTGTTCCGGTACATGGATACGCTTTGAATCGCAGCGTCGGAAGAATCTCAGTGTCGTACGAGGTCTGAGATTCTCCACCGAGCCAAAATGACAACCAACACACATACATCACGCAAGCTTCGCGCCCAGCTGGTAGGGTTCATATCCTATTTTACATCACGAAAGCTTCAATGTTGCATGTCGAATGCAACATTGGCTGCATTCAATTTGCAGACCTAACTTTGATGCAGCAGCTTAGATCCAAGGGAGCGCGGTTCAGCACCTGCTTCCTGGCCGTGGGTCATCTGGGTGGCGATTTGATGCCAAGCCAGCTGGAGGGCGGTCCCACATGCCCCTTGCATCACTCCACCTCTCACCTGCGGGCTCGAAACAAAACAACATCTTCGAGCATAGGTTGCAGTCACATTCACAGCCTTAAAATAGATTCAAGTATACAACAAATGGCGATATCCTTGTACACAGGCACCATCATGGACACCGTCATCGACAGTATTCTAGCAATTGATTGCTTGTGATATGCACAGAATGTATTGCACACATCAGGAGTCTGTTTGCTGCGATTTCATCGCACAGTGGTGCGCAACAAACACCATGAAACCAAATCGTGAGCAAAACGTTGAATCTCAGCGCGTAACTCCTGAATTCCGCGAAAGCAAGCCCGAACCATCGGGTCTCACCCGTGGCTGACTGCCAGATGCCTCGGCTTCGCCATGCTGGCGCTCCATCCCTCCCACCTCCACGCCCGCGGCCAACCCGGCCACCCATCTGGCGCACCACAAGCAGCACAGAAGTATCGCCATTCATTCAAGTAAGCCACCAACACTGGCCATTGCGGTCAAGAAAATAAATGTGAAGGCCAGAACCGAGGACACCACAATTGTGAAGAGCAGGTAAGAAGAATTGTCATCAAGCAACTCTAGTTGCAGCGTACACCATTTTGCTGCATTGCAAACTACAGTGCAAGATACTGCAAGCTTGCAAACTTCGAGACAGGCGCTCTGCCATTATATTCCCGAGCGCGATGCAACCAACGCCATCATTACGTTCGTTGCACTACGCCACATCGACTGCTGCCCTCTCACCTCCGCCTCCCACGCCGCACGCGCTGCAATTCTTCGCTGGCCCTCCCCGGCCTCTCCGCCCGGCCCTGGCTGAACCAGTCGGTCCCGGGGCAGCAGCACGCCTCCTCCCCCGCGCCCGCGCCCGCTTTCAAACGGCCGACCTGCGCCCCCCGTGCTCGGGTTAGGGTGTACCCCTGTTGGGATCGCCCCCCACCGCGACTGCCGCTGAGCGAGCGACAACGTCTCTGAGCGAGCCCCGTTCGACCCTGTTGCGGCCGAGGCATTGACCTCTCCAGTTGCCGGCGGGGATGCTGCGTATCGGAGGAGCCCCAACCCTACACAAAAGTCGGTGCAGTGCATCGGAAATCATGCTTTACAAGTTCACAAGCAGAATCCATTGTCTTGCGCGTGTCCAAAAATTGCACACACGCCCGAAATGCAAGTGCAATAAATCTCAAGCCCACAACATGATTGCTCACATGAAGGGGCGCTCTGACAGCGTTTAAGCACATTACCATGTTGAAGGGTCTCGCCCGGGGGCTGCGCGTCGTCAGCGGGGACGGTCCCGGCTGAGCGAGCGCCTTCCGGAGGGTGCTCGCTCAGCCTGTCCTGCCCGGTGGCCGTGTCCCCAAGCGCGTCTCCCAGCTCCTCCCCAAGCTGCAAGCTGCTGCAGTCGCCGTCCACGTCGTCGTCTGCGTCGCGCTCCACCAACTGCAGCACCGTCTTGCCGCCCTGCAACGGCGGAGCCAAGGACCACGCATGAAGGCTGTGATCAATGTAACAGACGCCCGAAGCCGACGCTGTGAAGGTGGATGATGCCACAGAGAACACAGTGCGTGGTCACCTAAACGATCCTGTTGGAGCAAACGAACGAGAAGAAGACTGTCAGCTTCAGCCTCACCTACAACAAACCGCATATGCGCCACGCCTTTTTCCATGCATGACCCTCATGTCCCGGGTCTGAGCATTGTTCACCAAGGGCGCGAGCGATGCATGTACGGGTTCCAAACATTTTCCACTGTGTTGCAAGAATACCATCGGACACTGCCACCTGTTCAGCACACACTTTCTCGGAGCTCCTTCGCCGCAGGTCGGGCGCGCTTGTAGGCGGGTGCTGATCCTCCTCGACTGCCTCAGCCGCAGAATGCATTCCAGCCTCCGCTTCAGGTGCAGCTGCCTCCACCAACTCCTTCTGCTTGGTCGCCGCTTTCTTTGGAACCTGCACAAGTACACATCATGGAGCCAGTAAAAAACGCATCTGGCGTCTCTCAACGAGGCTGGCGTCTTCGCTACGGCATTGCAATTACTGGTTTAGGATCAACGACAGAACCTGCTAGGCCATGAATTGTTAATGAGGAGACGGACACTCCCGCACTCGTCCATGGACGTGGAGCACTGGCGCTCGGTGCGTGCGGTTCACGGACACGGAGAATGTACAACGCATTCGGTGTCTACCACTTGCCCTGCTTTCTCACATGCTGGCGCGAGTAAGCAGCTTTCAATATGCAGGTACCTGTGAATCCTACATACAGGAACCGTATAACTGCCGATGGGGCAAGACGTCTTGAGTAGATACGCCGAGACGTTGGATATACTGCAGAGGGAGGCATCGACATCAACCGCAGGCCTGCTTCACCAAGCAGCGAAGACCGCTGATCTAAGGCCGAAACTCACACATCGCACAAAACAAAAGCCGATCCAGCGCGCTGGTTGCTAGATAAAAGCCTAGCTCCCTCCCTGTTCTCACTTGCAGCTTCAAGATATAGCTGCGTTTGGGAGGAGGGGGTGTCTGATGACCAGGGGCTGCAAGCGCCTCCAGTTCGGCTGTTGTGGTAGCTGTCGGCTTCCCCGAAGTCGTAGCAGCAGTGGGGCGCCCGTCGGTCGGAAGGGCGCTCTTCCTCTTGGCGCTGTTGGCGCGGGCCAGCTCGCGCTCGTTCACGTACGGGTCCGCCTGCGGAGGCTCAGCAACACACCATGACAGGCCGTGGGTAAACAGTACAGCCCACACCTGGTCCATCTCGTGCATGAACACGTGTGCTGTGGAAAGAGGAGGCTCACCGAGGTACGACTTGCGTCTCCAGCAGAGATCCTTGCAGATGCAGAGCGGGAATCAGTCCCGCAGTACATGGGGAAGGACAGGGGGGGCAAGAGCTGGTACCACCACCAATAAGAAACCAGGCAGCTATCACCGCGTCCAGTCATGACGTCTCCCTCATCAAATGTGAGTCAGCGAGCACCTGCCCCGCCAACTCCACAACTTGGGATATGCAACCCCAACCCGCAACCCAACAAGTGCGCTGGGGGCCGCACCATGTCCAGGTTGCCGTCTTGGTCTTTCTCCGCCAGGCCGCTTGCCGCCTGCGTGAGGGTGCGCGTCGAGGGGGAGCCTGCTTGCGGCGGTGCCAGCGCTTGCAAGCGGTCGTCGTCGGGGCCTCGCAACGGCTCAGGGAGGGAGGGCGGCCAGCCCGCGTGGCAGAGCCGGCAGCACCCGCGCCGCACGCTCAGCGCCGTCTTCGCCTCGGGCCCGCCCGCACCTTCGTGGCTGAAGCTTGCGCCAAGAATCAGGTCGTCCAGAGCGCCCTCCTGACACCACTCGGCGCCCAGCTGCATCACTTCCTCCTCTGCGCGCAAACACAGGCGGACGCAGGACGGGCGTTGTTCGAGAATCTTTTGAAGCTAGAGCTCAGGACGACAGTCGCGGCTGGCATGGAACTTGAGTTGTCTCTAGCAGACCATCGGGTTGACGCCCAAGCTGCTTCGTACCGTCCATGGCGCCGTCCACCCACTCCCACTCCCCTTGACCCTCCACCGTTGCCGCCGCCTCCGCTACCACGCCTTCCTCCTCCATCGTCTTTCGAGACTTCCCTCGACCTTTGGCCTTGCCCGCGTGACTCCCACGCCCGCCTCTGCGCTGACTGTACACCACACCCGTGACACCCTGGCGCTGCGCGTCCTCCAGTTCCTGCAGCAGCGGCGACTTCTCGCTTGCCTTGGGCCGCTTGGAGAGTCTGCACGCACGAAACGCCCAGGGAGCTGCTTTAGCTAGGACCAGGCTCCACGCGACCCTGCATGACTTCTACAACAGGCACAGGCCCATGGAGGCTGGAGCACAGGCGCTCTGCTCAAACCAAAGATTCCCAAGTCACCTAAGCCATTCTCCACGCGCGGCTCGCGAGCAAAAAAGCTTCCTCAGCCTGGCAAGGACCAAGGGTCTTGCAAACCGCTGTCGACAAGAGCCCAGATCTAAGCGCGAAGTTGGAACCAGCGCCGCACCTCTCAGGGCTCGGGGCGGGGCTCTGCTTGCCGCATCCGTCCACAGTCTCGGTACGCCCCCGTGCCCGGTGCCTGGAGAGCGGAGCAGACTCGTCATCGTCTCCGGGTGAGTCCGACGCACCCCCCTGCACGCCCATCCCCGACACCGCCGTGAACGGCACCACAGGCGGAAACCAGGGCATACAGCAGCTGAGCAGTCAAGCGCAACACCAGACAATTCAAGGCAGGTACAGCGCAACTATTGCTCGGGAGCCACGTCCACCTGTTGGTCGCTGCGCGGGCTGCTGAGTTGGCCGCTGGTCCAGGCGGGGGCGAGCGAGGCTGCCGAGCTCGTCTCCTGCACAAGAGAAGCACGAGCCCACAGACAAAACCGTCACGGGAACAATCGAACCAAAATCTGCTGCCCCTGTCGAGATTACCAGCTGACCATCAAAAGCCTGATCCCTACGTGTCATGCATCACTGGCATGCACTCCTAGCACTGTTCTACAACAGAACACAACATCCAGGGAACATGGCGTCCAAGCCACTCACCGTCTGCCTTCCCGCGAGCGTCTTGCGGCCGGCGCCTCTACCCCGAGAGCGTCCCCTGCCCCTCCCGGCGCTCCCGTCTGTGCCACCCACAAGCAAGCAGAGCACATTTAAACATTGCGCTCGAAACTTGACACGGTAGGGGGCAGCACGTCGACAGAGGTTAGACGCACGCGTGCAGGGTCGGCGCACCTTTGGCGGCGTCGGCATCGGGTTGTTCCGACCTGGGCTCGGTGCCAGGCGACTTCTCCCGCCTCTCGCTCGACGGATTGAGGGAGACGCTCCTGCCCCTCCCAGCAGCACCCTTGCTCCCCCGACCGCGCCCTCCGCGCTTGGTCGCCACTGGAGCTGAAAAGCGAACGTAGCACATTCCCGGAAGCTGCACCATTTGTATCAGACGTTTCGAACGAAGCAAGAACATGACACGCAAGCCTAGGGTGCGCCTGGAACGTGTTCTGCCCTTTCAGGTCTCGAGGCCGTGGCCCGAGGGTCTCACAGCTAGTACAATCTCATCTGCATCTTTGCATCCAAAACACCTGCTGCACAGTGTTGTCTACGGATAGCGCACAGGCGAGAGAAGAGTGCATACACCTCCACGAGTGTGGGCGATACACTCAGCAGATGCACAATCAGCGAGGAGAGCATGCATGGGCTTGCGAGAAGCGAGCTTCTTGTTCGAATTCAGATTTCGCTGTAGGTCATTAGATCCAAACGTGCACGCGCAACACGACACGTTTGCGGATCAGACAGTGTTTGCGGATCACTCCGGAGAAGAAACTTGCATTGATATGACCGGTACCAAATCAAAATGCACAGAAGGCGTGGGCGGCCTCCCACCTGCGGCGCAAGCTTGGGCTAGGGTCTCAGTTTGGGATCGCGTTCTTGCCCCTTCCCGGAGTCGCCCCGTCGCGCCAGCATCCGCCTCCCCCTTGGCCTGCCACAGACTAACCACATAATCAACGGTGAACAGCGAACACAGCGCCTGGGACACCATGGAAACCCCGGCACTATCACCACCTTCAAATGCGAACAGCCTACGGAGATGAAGTACACGAGATCAGCCTGGGAATCTGGCGAAGACAGTTCAAACGATGCACCTAAGTGCATAACTTGGCCCAGGTTACATCGCACGAAACATCCTCCTGGTGGACACATAGCCACATTCCTAGGGAAGAGGTAGGGAGCCGGACGCTGTGTCAAGATCATTCCAAGGCCGTGAACCAAGGCAGTCAATCACGGACCGTCCAGGAGAGCTGCTGCTGCTGGCCTGGGCAATAATATTTTGCTTATACCCCACCCAGCTGGCGTCGGAGCCTGCCATGCCACCCCTGCGCACCTCTGCAGCCGTGGCATGCTGCTCTGGCGGCGGCGGCGGCGGCAGTGTGGTCGCCTGTACAGCCGCCCTCGGGTGGAGCTCTGGAACGCTCTCTTGCGGGTCTCCTGTTCAGAGCCAGAGCAAGCTCGCGCAAGCAAGCATCGTCAGCCACTGACCGTGCAGCTTCCGCGGATCGATACAGCACTCGTTCCATTGGCCGGATACGGTGCAAGCAGGTGTCTTTACGGAGGACCCTCATTGAATGCAAACGTGAGTGGGTTGTAGATGGCACAGCGGCAGCAGCATCCAAAGGGGTTTCACCTCTCAACTTCTCTTGAGATGAAGCTGGCGAAAGTAGGTTTTGAGACCGACACATGCAGAAGCATTGAGATAGTTTGCACACCGTGCACTATTCCGGTTGCATACGCATAAACCCACGGACAATGATTTCGACGTAACGCATGAGGCCGCCGCGCTCTCCGTCCCACAGTAGACGGTGCCAAGCCAACTCCCTTTGCAATGCAACAAAAAAAAACACTTGCTTGTTATGGGGTAGCAATCAATGCAAGGATTCCATGAGCGCAAAGGTATGAGGGGCGACGCCTCTGGAATACTCAAGGGTAGAGCGGGTTGACGTTAGATGCAAAGATCAACGGGGTGCTGATATGCGCACACCCTGCTGATACACTTACCAGAACACCTGCACGCTTCCGCCAACTCGTCGTCCGCAGTATCCACTGGACCTTCAGGCGTCACCTCATCCCCCACCGCCTTCTGGGATCCTGCTCTTGACTGTACGTCCGCTCCCCCAACAGGCTCATCAGCCAGCGCCGATTGCTGGACCAACTCGTGTCCCACTGCCACTTTGGCCTGTGCCGCCGGTTTAGCGCCCAACGCAACCCTAGCTCCAGCATCCGCAGCTGCCCTTTCATGATCCTCCTCGTCGCCACTTGCCCCCGCAGACTTGAGAGCCGTTTCCACGTCCAAGGACACCTCAGCGCCAAGTGGCGTTGCAGCCTCCTTTACGGTTTCAGCATGTACCGCCACATCACCATCGAAACCCACATCAGCATCTACAGCCATCAGAGCTGTTGTCTCAGTCGCAGTTGTTGTCACTTCGACCTCCTCTTGAACTATCATTCCCATATTTCCCCGGATCCCTACAACTTCTCCAACCCCCACAGCCACCTCAGCATCTATTGCCACCCCAGCGTCCACTGTCACATCAGCGTCCATTGCCATCTCAGCGTGCATTGCCTTCTCAGCTTCTAGTGATATCTCAGCGTCCATTGCCGTCTCAGCGTGAACAGTCACCTCAGCGAGAACAGCTACCTCAGCGTGAACACCCCCTTCAACCTTCGCAGCCACTTCCGCGTCCACAGTGACTTCAGTTGGCTTGGACTTGTCCGCAATTGCTTCCAACATGCGTTCATTATTGTCATTCAGGCTGGATTGTTCAAGTGTAGGCAGGCCAGCCTGTGGCTTCACAGGACTGGCAGCTGTCGCAGTCAGGTCGCTTCCTGCAGAGAGCAAAACAGCAATCGGCTCAAGGGAAGGGCTCAAGGATCCTGTGACAGGTTGCATAATCGAGGTGGCGGTGGGCGCCACTGCAGTAGGAGTACCCGGAGGGATGCCTGAACCCACAGCAGCTCAACTTCATGGCGTTAAGCAAGGAACGGGGGAAACTACGCCTGTCGCACTGCGTGCAGCGCTCACTGCCGCATCATTTGGGACGCTAGGCTCCAACATCATTTTTCGAGCGCGAGAAGAGCAAGCTGTCCAAAGATTGAGTGCGAAGCAACATAGGACCAATGGTGTGAGGGCATCTTGACATCTGGCATTGTCCACAGGCGAGATAAACCCTTACAGCTCAACGGGGGTTCCCATACCCTCCCAGGCAAAGTGCTTTCTTAATGCTCCAACTGCATAGCACCATTTGCTATTCCCGAGCCATTGGTGGCCTGCCCTCGCGCACCTGCGGACCCCGCGGCTGGGGCTGGAGCAGTCTCCGGTGCCGTAACGCTGCGGCCAAATGGGCGCGAGGCACCGAAGGGGCTGGACCCCCCAAAGCCAAATCCAATGGGCGAGATCACCCCCCCGGCAATGTTCATTGAGTGGCTGTACAGGCCCGAGGTCGGGGTTCGCGATCTCAGCTGGGGCGGGGTTGGGCTCGCACTCGACCCCGGTGTGCCGCTGCCGCCGACCGGTGCTCCTCCTTGCCGCTTCATGGTGGCTCACTCAGCCACTCCAAGCACGCGCGCCTTCCGCCAAAGGGATGTCTGCAGGAGGTTCTCAGCCCAACTCTGGATCTTCACCTTCGTCAAGGCAACAACCCTGAGGGCGGAGACTCTATGGATTGCACCGCCGTCCTGCCTGAGCTGATGCAGCAGTCGAACAATGCGCGCGCCATCACCAGAAGCGTGACTGCTGCCAGCGAGCCCGCCACATCAGCAACAAGATCGTGCTTCGAAGCTACACCGGGCCTGACGTTTTGCCGGGGGAGGGGGGGCACATGAAGCTGATTCTCTCAGGCCGATCCTAGTTCACCTGCTGACCGCAGAGACCATGGATACAACAAGGTGAGGGCTTAGCGGAGGGCATACATGCTTGTGCCTGCTGAGATTTCAGTCTTGTTGATACGTAGGTAGCGTACAACATCAACGTGAAGGGGATTTAGGTGCGAGAACAAGCCAAGCAACAGCTGGCAGCCGCTGTGAGGTGTTGTGTTGTGTCACGAGGGCGGGAGCTCACTCACCACAGGCCTATGAGGTCCGCGAGCTCCTTGGCCGCCCCCAACACTGCGCCTGCTCCCACAACCCCACACCGCCGCATGAGCCGCACTGCTGGGCCACAAACATTGGCCTCGCGCATCCGCTCCCATTCGCAAGCAGACCAAAACAGTCAGGTCCCGCTCAGCAGGCAGGGCGCACCCACTGCAACCAAGCGCAGTATGGCTCCCCGAGCGCTCTTTGGCGTGAACAGCCACCGGCGGGCAAGGCCGACGATGTTGCCCACTTCACCTTGCTCACTACATAAAGGACTAGGGACTCACTGCAAAAGAAGCCTGCGGTGAGCGCAAGGGCGTGGATGTGTGGACTGGTGCAGGGAACAGATCCCACGGCTGAGAGCGGGGGGCGCGGATCTGGGGCGGCACGGCGCTCGATCTGCAGACGGACGAGCTGGAGGGCAAGCGCGTACGTGAAGGTGGTGGCAGCGGCGCAGGCGAGGGCGTGATGGAGCTTGTCCCAGCCCAGCCCCCGGTGGCGCTCCTGAAAGGCCACCGCACAGTCAGCTGGGAGGAGGCGGCGCTCTACTGCAGGCAGCCCCGGAGCCAGACACACTCGCAGCCCCTGCCAATGTGGAACATCCTCGACCTTCCAAGCGCACCATGAACTTGGGTTCGTCACACCTCCAACGCTGGCTGAGTCGGTACGGTGGCGTGATAATGCACCATGGCAGGGGCACGATAGACGCACTGTTGCTGCGGTCTGCCGGCGTCAGGTAGAATGCTTGGCATTCTCTGTGTGCTAACAGTAGTCAAGTATGGGCAAGTGGTGCAACCGTAGCTGATTCAAACAAAACAAACGTTCGCTACAAACAGGAACTTGTCAAAATTTTCTTGTCCAAAAGAAATGTTGTGCAGTGCAAATGCTGTGATCTTGCCTGTGCGCCATACTTTGTGACCTGTGAGATGCATGCTGTGCGCATCGTGTATGCAGATTATGAGGAACCTCCTTCATATCAACACTACCAATGGTGGACAACGCTCTTTCCGCAGTCTGAGTTCAGTATAAGCAAACAACACAACAACCGATGTCACATTGACCACATGCAGAAGAGTCAAACTAACAAACAGCCTGATTCATTGGTATTCCTTCTTCAAGGCACACGCATAATGGCTATAAGCAACAGGGCTCAGAGGTGTTCTCGGTTTTTTAAAATTGCTTCTTTGTATTGGCGTAATCAGATCACTAGGCCATGGTTCCGCTACATCACAGATTGAAAAATGCAAGGGTCAAGAGACCCAACCATTCAACGTTGTCTTAAACCATGGCAAACAATCACAAGGATGAACAAAACTGTGGGAAAACTGTCATTTCTTCAGCTAGTAGTTCAGTCATAGCTTGAAGCTTTCACCTTGCGTCCATGCTTTTCAAAATGGGTGTTTGTTCCGAGAAGCTCTTTGCATTGTCGTGAGAATATTGTGTTTGGGGATTGCCAAATAATCCTTGGTTGCGAGAAGTCCGAGTAGCGACAGCAGCAGGGCCGCCTGACAAGGAAATAGGAGCCCTAAACCAATGCAGCAAGCCGAATACAAATGACGGATGCACTTTTGCAGTATAAACCATGTAGCAGCATTTAAGGAGAAAACGTCAACACTGCACATCTGTGGCCATGTAGCTGGTCGGAAATGATGCAGCCGGCGCATATGGCGTGTTCATTGGACTGCTTGGAAGGCTGACCAAATAAAAGTACTGATAAGAGCACAGGTGTGCTACAAACCATTCCAAAATAAGCGACGCAACAGGGTCCTCTGCCCATTGTTACACATGCCAAGTTTCGTCAGCTGCTGAGTCTCTCTGGATAA
>NHOP01001180.1:0-11536 GCA_018697155.1 Pyramimonas parkeae | reverse complement strand
TGCTATCGTGAAGAGAACTCAAGGCCTTGGTAAAGAGCGATGATCAGAGCAAGGACGCTCATGCCGCATATATTCATGTTTTGCGAGTGCTTGAGACTAAAGTGGAAGTACACGATTATCAGCATGCATCAAGAACATCAATTCATGTACGTTTCCGGGCAATCAAGATCCACAATCGTTTTTTTGATGAGATGTGATCGAACTGGGTACGTTTCAATCGGATGTCTGCCAATGAGTCCATTTCCTCCATGGTCATGTCGTCGATTGATGTATGTGCAATCAAGGGAAGTCCGTTGTACGATGCGTTCATGATGCTACAACGATATCGAAAGACGTTGACTTTGATGAATTGGAGAAACGGGTCATGGATTACTACTATGAGCATTTGCATGGTGTGGAGGACACACATAAACCGGGATCAAAAGAGCGCTCGGTCTTACATATTTCTGGAGCTTTAAATGAGGCATTCGCAGTGAAAACGAGTGACCATTCATGTCCTGTTTGCACCCGGGGCTTTGTGTACCACATGTTCAGGCACTGACCTGTTCTAGCAGATACTGTACGTGCAAGATACACGTACAAGCACTTGACCCTACATGGAATCCCGACAATCAACGCACGCAGATGATGCCTACGAGGCATGATTAACGACTGACTACTGGAATAACCTACAGGAAAGTACGTCCGCCTACAGGGAAGTACGTCCGCATAAAGGTCATGGTGGCGAGTATGGTGGTGAAAAAGGACCTTCAGCGATGGCTTCAATGCCGAGATACCGTACACCAAGAAGGTATTACCTAATGTAGATGTACATCGACCACCTGATCAATATCTTCCTCCTGACAATGGTCCGATATCCAATAACACCGACTACACAACCCAAAGTAACTATGAAATGGTCGACATAGACGAACAAAGATATGTCCTGGCTGCATCGGCCAACGAAAGTAAGTCGCGCAAACAGCGACTGCGACGAAAGAAACGTTACATATGTGAATATTATGCATCCTTGGAAGGGCACAACTCTGGGCGTGGAAGGGCACAACTCTGAATCTCTGGGCATGCCACAGAAAAAAATGTGCATATGCAAGATTTTATCGTCACGCGCAAAACAAGCACGGACATAAAACACATACTGAAAAACATATCGATGCCCCGGACACTCAAGGAGCTGTTCCTTCTTGGAGATATCCCCAAACAATCTGGCGAATCTGTGTGTAACGGAAATTCGGAAATCTGTTTCGACCAATATGTATGGTCGCAAAGTGAAAAAACTATAGACGGGCTAAACGTGCGAAATTTGCAACCTGAACAATCATGATTATCTGTGATTTAGAGCTCCACGTGTGCACGATAATAATCGATCCACTCCTCTTTCCACGATAAACAATGTCCACATCTGCCGTTTATCGGAAGATGTCATGAACACGATGCCATCAAATTGATGTACTTGCATTGATTCAATAATCTTGCAAGGATTATTGCTATGAAGGACAGATGCTACTAACATTTTAAACTCTGTAAGATGGGCTTTTGTTGCACGCATCCTCCGCTTTATGGATACTAATAAACATTTATCGTGGGATCTGTCATGACGATCCGCCCCTGATAAATTAGAGCCAACACTGCGCATGCGTCGTAAAACTAGCAGATAAATGTTGATAGGGTTGTGTGAACGAATAAGGATATCAACTCTCCTAAGCGATGTCGTTCGGAAGTCACACGCGAAGAGTAAAATTTCGCAAGGCAACCCTGAAAATCCGTTCGACAGATAAACCACTCACCATGCACAAGAAGGGTTGAATGCAAGATGCATATCGATCCCCGAATAAATCGTCCGTCGGCACTCTCACATATTCTTGAAACAGACCTGGCACCGTCAGCTTCGACATCGCAAAAGAATACCGGGTATCATGAGTATCTTCAGGGATGATGTGCATGGAAGTATCAAAAGCTGACACCGCGCATCATCACGCAAAATAAAGATAAACTTTTACCATGTAAATAACCCGTCTGCGAATACATACAGAAAAAATGGTGTCGCATTGCTCTGCCAACATTTTATCATGACTCTCCATCATGGGGCTTCATAGTTAGGTATCCGAGCCAAACACTAAATAGTATCCGAGTCAATAACAAATCGAGACTGGTTGGAGTTCGACTTGATCTCAAATTAAAGGAAGCCCCATTCCCCCCTCACCCGGCAAAATGTACACAATGTACAAAGCGACGAATCAACTACACTGTGTTGCCTACTCGCTCTCTTCATACATCCAGGGTGTACACAACCTTGCGATTGGAGTCCTTTGAACGAAATAATTGACTCGTTGCATCGGCCAGTGACCCCCCAAGGTGCGACACCTTGTCTGTTATTGGTCCTATGGTTTCACTACATTTCTTACACATCTCATATTTGACCTTGATCCACTCATGTGCACCTGCGCAGTATGATTTCACTTGCCTCCACTTCTCCTTTAGCATCTGATCCACAGGTATCTTATGATAACGAACGAAAGCGCCAACGCAAATAGCTGTAAGGGAGATTGATTTTGGTTACGACCACATGCACACAAGCATGCACAGGTCAAAGTCAGTCGAGGCTGTACCAGCAGCTGCTATCAAGATCATGAGAAAAGTGTGCAAATCACATACACATTGAAACTCAATAACTGCGCGCGTGCCAAAGCACAATGAGAAAAAATCATATTGCAGCATAAATTTGATCTACACGCACTTTTTTGCAAATCAAAGCACACCAGTACCAAAATTGAGGATTACTTTTACCAGTTCAACTTCCAAGACTGCAGTCGTGCATACACTCTCACAACGACATGTGATATCATGGCTTTACATGATCTTCCAAACTCTTGCAACACACCACAGTCCTCCCACACTCTCACATCCCTAATTCTTGCTAATTTGCAACAAGCCCCGTGCGAGACGCCAAATTTCCCAAAAACAAAAGTTGCACTGCATTCACATGCTTGGATAATGTCAACAATGATTTCATGACATGCTCAATCCGCTCACCCAAAGTAATGCTGACAAACGCAAAGATCATAACCATCGATTTCTGATCATCGCTCGCCTTTGCAGCTTTCTGCAGGAATCCCCAACAAGGACTTAATCATTGATTAGGCGATTCTGTTGTACAAATGGAAGAATCACATGCATACAAATGATGACAGTTGTTTGTGACCTCTGTTGTCTCGATTAACACACGCCGTGCAAAACCCAAGCAGATTGATGTATACTTGCAAAGATAGTGGATCAATCCCATGAAAGTTTTCATTGTCAGCTTTTCTCATGCATGTACTTTAAATGATGTGTGAACATTCTGTGGCACCTCCACATCAAAAAGGCCATCTGTGCTCGATCGACCACCAATACATACAAGTTTGCTAGAGCTCCTAGAGCTTTCTAGTTGATACACTGTCCATGCATTATGTATACAATACATCAGGTCATGAACAACGACTCCTGCTAAGGTGCTGATGTTACAAAGATACTTCAAGATACTTTTGCAACATACACACGACAATAAGCAGTCTCGGGGCCACAAGAAGCACAGTACGGCAGACCACTTTTATTGACATGCCCATGCTAGAAGGCCCAGCCACCAGAGCAATGCCTCGATTCATATGTGGTCATGAGTCACAGGTCCAGCATCCAAGCTTTCTTTCCATGCAAAATGTATCTCAAAACATATCTGAAAAAAGGTTTTTGGTGGGTTACCAAAAACCAAACCCTTGAAGAATAAACTATGAATTAAGATTTTCACTCGAGTTCAGAGTTTAGGTTTCAAAACCGCTTCCTGTACCCTGAACATACACCAGATCCCATGGCATCAGGGTTTCAAAATACATTTGCATTTTGTGTCACTGCGCAAAGCAACTTACAACACCAGACGCACCGGATTGGGTTTCAGGCCCGACTCTGCTAGGTACTGGCGGATGGCATCGTGGATCTCTGCTTTTATTCCCCCCTCCTCCTCGCTCCGCGTTCCCACAACCTGCACCACCAGGGAAACCATCATGCCGCCCCTATCGGCTACGCCTATCGCCAGATTCTTACTGCCCAGGCAGGTAGGGTAAAAACTCGGGATTTTCTCTTGAAACTGAACGGATACACATTCAAGGACATCGCACTTCTTTCGCCTGGCATACATTCACGGAAGGAAGCACAGTCTCGTTTTCCACCATTGATGCTGATGGAAGCCAAGTCAAATATGCTGTAAGCATGTTGGAGGATGCGCATGTGTTGCCATAATTATTCAGCCTCTGCTCGCCCTTCTGCTCAACTATCAGAGGGACGATGAACCTGCCTCGCCCAAATTCGCACTCCACCACAGTGGACGGCGGATCCTAGAATGCAATATGTAGTTCCCAAGCAGAGCCAGCATAGATCCAGGCATCTGGGTATCAATATGCGATAGAGGCATTGCTCGTACAGTGAAATGCGTGCCTCAACATGACGATGGAAGTGGATGGTGCATCCCGTGGTGAAAATTCGAACACTCTCGAATAGGTGCGTAGCTGATGCGTTTGAATATCGAGGCTGGCGGAAGGTACCAGCTAGCACTGCACAGCAAAGCTTCATTGTGCCGGGTGCGAGCTTAAGTGATACCAGCGAGGAATAGTTCCAGGGTTGCTCCTATTCAAATATGACACGACATTTACCGAAAAGGCGGGGAGGCATGTCAACTGAATCGCGAGCTAAGCCATATCGTTGCACAAGATAACCTTCGAAATCCATGTATCGTGTCAACACACAGATAAAGTGGTCCAAGCAGAACGCATCGCACCATCCCCATCAAGACAGTGCTGACCCGTGACAATCCATATGAAACAAACTCCTAGTCCTTTCATATACAGCTGGATGCCGGCGTGTTTCTTACTTCAAGACACATCACCCTTGGATTCAGACCTGCTAGATATCTGCTTGCAACCCTGCCTGAGGTGCAGAGCCACACGCACCTGGCCTCCCTTTTTGATGAAACTGCGAATCTCATTGCGGATGAGGTCCAGCTGCCCGTCCAAAACTGTGTTCAGGTCGCTCGGTGCTCCCTGGAGCGCCACTTGCGGCGAGTTCCATGCTGGAGTTGAGCTTGCCTCTGCACATGGACACTCCACATCCCGAAAGATTCTTCGCAGAGCTAGAGCAAACAGCGCCACAACAATCGATACATGAAACTTAAAAAAAAACACAATTAAACCACCATATATCAATGCTGGTTGTCTAGGCGATTGGTATCATTACCGAGCAAATCGAAGATGACCCTCCTGCCAGCATGGCCTTTGATAAATCATCAGCCGAGGCAGTACCTACTCATGTCGGGAATCGAACTCGGGATTCTCGAGTTGGTAACCGTCACCCTACCAATAAGGCCACCCGACATGGTAAACTAGCACACAGTTTCTATGACCACTGGTACAGGCACTTGCAATTTGGCGATGATCCGCCAGCTTGCATTGGGCGGAGGAAGAAAACTCCAGCATCAGGAAACATGCCCATGACCAATGAGGTGTCCGGTTCAACTGCGAGCAACAAGCCATCTGGTATGCGTATCATCACATCGAGTTTGCTGAAAGTACTATCGCAATATTGACATCGAAAGAAGCTGTCACAATGGAGAACTGATAATTGCCATTGAAAATCCATGGAAACTTCCGAGCTTAGAGTTACGTTCGTGCTTACAAGTGTGTACATGCAACCCAAGTTCACCTGCAAATCAAGGTACAAACATCCAACGGGTTCTGTTGCAGCTGTTGCAGTTGTACTGTAATAGCACATTTTCTCCTGGAGAGCGCAAGATTAGCACAGCCGAAGTGGTGATTGCATAGAAAGAATTTAAGCACTAGCTTTGATATATCCATTGAGCCAGGATTCTGCACTGTCGCTACATATGATTCTTCAAAGGAGACACATCTGTATCAGAAACGCGTACGTCTTTTGGCATCTGTCATTCCTAGGTCAGCATGAGATCACTGATTGTCCCGTACATGATGTGGATGAATACAACCGGGACGAGCTAAGCACATGCAGATTGGCGTGCACAACCGAGGTCGATGCGTTCCTGAGCAAAATGATAGAGAAAAATGACAGAGAAAAAACATCTAGATAACGAATACGAGAATACGAAATATGAGGGTAGCTTGGATCAATTAATGGCACAACTGAATTCTGAGCGTATTGACGCCTTGATGATCCGCATGCTTCATCCCCCCAAAAAATGAAACTGCAAGCAGAGTGTATGTGGCCAAAACCTATCACACAAAAAAAGCCGATCACACAATTGAATATCAGGTAAGTCATAGCGGTACAACATGCAAACAGGACCTGCCTGCTTAACCTTCATGTTCACATCCACACCAGATCAGCGCACAAAAGATCTTCAAATCCAGCTGTCACAGATCGAACGGAGATACACTCCATCTTCGGTCTGCAAGGGAGGTAGGATTTGTCAAGAGCACTTACCTGGGGAGCTTGGTTTGGTCAGCTCTTGTTTGTGCGCAGCCATGTACTGCTGCACGGCTTCACGCAACTTGACGCTCGGGTCAGGGTTAGAGGTGACAGACTCGTCGGGAAGCTGTGTCTGCTGCAATCCCACACCCACCACCAGGTGCGCGTGACAAGAACAACGGCACTTTCGCATGAAAACAGAAGAGCAACACCCACCCATCTATTTTCCGTTGTAGCTGCGGATGTCACGAAACGCCTTCACCCTTTAAGGAATTGCAGAACAAGCCTGGACAAGTGTTTAGAGCAAAATGTTGGAGACAGCTGATAATCAAAGCAACCTGTGGTGGTGTGTCCAGGCATCACTTTATCCGATCACTGTTTTGCAAGCATCATGCTTTTTCAGATGCGTGAATGTAAATCCTCGGGCAATCGGAGCAGGAAGAAGCTGGAATGCCGTCTTGGCTTGAACATTGTCTCTAGGGATCCATACGGTCCTTCAAGATGTCTCATGCAAGGTTTGCTTCGAACTTAATCCTAGCGTTTTACAAGGGAACGTGTGTGCTTTCCGTTAGGATTTGCAAATATGGAACTCGGAAACATATATCGTGGGAACTCTTGTGGTGGTATGAATCAAAAACTTTATAAGCGACAAAAGTATCAGCTCGTGGTCCTGCTGCAAAACTCTACCAATAGGATGGAATCATTCCCGGATATCGAAACTTTGCAACGACCATGGCAAGCATTGAAAAACAGTGTGCACACGTGACGAGTGTACAGATCATTTCCCTTTCTCTTAGTCACACGAGCGAGCACTTGGAAACAAGTAGTCAATTTATGTTAATATCGCAATATAAAATTCGCTGACGGATCTCACCAAATGTTGCGATCAGTGCACCAAATGATTTCAGCCACGCTCTTGTAGTATACCGACGGCCAGGTAGAACATAGAACAAGCACGCATATCACAAACACGCATTTACAAGAAATGATCACATCTTCATGAAAGAAAGTGCCACATCTCAACATCAAGTTTGCCTTTGGAGAATCCTCTCCAAAGATGCAACTATGGATCATACCTTGCCCTTAGTCTTTGCGCCCTTCACTTTCTGAGACGGGGGCTGCTTAGGAGATCCGGCGCTACATGAAGCCACCAACAGTGCAACCGCCAGCAGGCACACAACTCGACGCACCATCGTTGGTAGATATTGTGCAGCCTACCTGCAAGCAACTCATTAACCCGGCCAAGAGTCCTGCATTCTTGCGCACACATCATCTTGACGGGTGAGGACGGAGAACGCCCATAACAACACAGAAAGTGTCCCGTGCGTGCGCGTGCGCCCGTTGATTAATTAACAGCCACTGCGTGCCAAACCCAGGCAGGCCAGATGTACATGAAGGAATTCTCAATACCAGGCCCAAAGGCATCATCAAATACACAGACCATCCGGAGCATTGGCTTGTAAGGGCTGACAGCGTTGATTTTCCACTGACGCTTACTGCTTTGCACCTGGCCCCAAAAGCTACCTGGCATACTTCTTCTACATCCTGATGACACTTTCGAAAAAGGTGATTCGAATTTTCAAGTGCGATTTGACGACACAATTCGAGGTCAAGTGTGATGGTCCATGTTTGTTCCCAGTGATATGAATAAACTCAGAAGGAACCTGCTGCTACTGGAAAGTTGCATCAACGACAATGTGAAATTTGAATGACGAGCAAAAAACCAGCGTTTCATCTCAACCTCGATCCATGTCCTGACTGTAAACTCACGATAATTTGTTGGAGGTGCTTCCGTGGAGCCTCAGGCAAATGGCTACACATGATACCGGAATATTTGTTGCAGGTCGCATCGACAACATCGAATAATTTCCAGTCATTCAGAGCCTGAAACGGAGAACGGCAACATTGCACTGATGGTCCCTCTGCAAGTTCAAGATGCAGCCTTCTTCAAGAACTTGCTGCTAAATAACTCTCAACTGTCAGGATACGTCCTTGTTGAACGATTGATCCTGTAAGAATGCAATCACTTCAAGTCCGTAAACTTTGTGTCCTTGCACAGTTAACATCGAGAGCAAAACAGGCTTTTCTTGTCGTGTGTCGTATAAGTTTTGACTTCCATGGTCGAGACAGGGGAACAACAGTGCACAAATGCAGAGCTGAGACATCAATTCAGATTGCAGAAGTTCAAATGACACAATTCTCAACTGGATTGGGATGACTCTTTAGGGGAATGGTCACTTGTTCATCTCAAGTCTCGAATGATGAAGTTTCATTCAATAGTCTCTTGAGACCTGTCCCTGATTCGCTGATAGATAATCACGATATCAAAAGAAATTGGCACATACTATGGCACCATATCAATATTAGACGCCGGAGCTGAACGAGCATTGTGAACTGAAAGTCCGTCTACCTGAAGACAGCCTTAAAATGACCGTGGTTAAACTGTACACGCTCATTTCCTTGTCAACTACAGGCACGAAATCTTCAGCATCATCATTGACCAGAAAATCCATACACAGTTGAAAGCACATTATTGCCACACGTCCAAAGAGGAAATGCGCACGCAGTTATTGAGGCGAAAGCTGCATCATGTCACACAAGCAGTCGTCAAATTACCGCGTTCTTTCTGAATACCTTGATATCGGAAGATCTCAGATTTAAGTTGATATTTCTTTCACAACGTTTTAACACTTTCAAAAACAGAGCTGTCGCTCGTACTACGCAAAACTGTATGAGATCATCACAGACGAATTATGAGGAACCACAAGCGGCGCACCCTTCCTAAGACTCATCCAGCGCACAATATGCCAAGAATTACCTCTCACCTTATCCTTGGAATCGCCGAGAAACAGCACAACGTTTGAGTTTCAAGACCTCGCTAAAAATTGAACCCAATCCACCACACTCATGCAGCACTTGTTTTCTCAACCCATGTACTTGTTCACGTCAAGCCCGCAGAGAGGACTTGCGACAGAAAACCCTACGTCCAAAGCAAATGGACGCTCATACACAAGCACGAATCAAGTGCGCGCGATTCAATCTCGGAGGGTTATGATCGCCATAGATTTCACATTCACAACAACACAACATTCGGGGAATACTCACACCAAGCGCGGGTGACACACTGGGTCTCCACCACAGCGCTCTCTGCACAAAGATGAAATTGAAAACAGAGTGCTGGTGGTGGTCATGAACCATGAGATCGTGAGCACTCCAGGTCCATGAAAATATCGTAACTCAGGATTTAAAACATTTATTGCTTCCATGCTAGTCATATCCAAGCGGGGATGTAATGTTCTTTGATGGACAAAAATTAGGGGGATCGGAAATAGCGATTGATGTAAGAGGATACATGCAAACGGGAAACAACAAATAGTATCGAATACTTGGTGACATCATTGAGAGTCCGTATTCTGTTTGTTTGCGAATGCGTGATCGATTCCATCCTAGTCAAATGCAAACTTCAATGACCGTATCGTTGATAGTACATGATGTGTTCGTGTTTGGATCCTTGATCGCATCCATACAATTCACAGGAACACTTCAAAGAGAGGATGCTTGAGTCTACGCTCTGTTTGCTTTCATGCCCTTGATCGCTTCCATACTATTCACAGGAACATACGGATGACACTTTCCTTGAGAGTCCATGCTATGTTTGCTTTTGAATCCATTATCTCTTCCATTGTATTCATTGGAACACGATGATGATGCTATCCTTGAGGGTCTAGCTTGTGATTGTGTGTAATTCCTTGATTGATTCCAGTATGTACACAAGAAAAATTGGATCATATTCTCTTTGAGCGTCGATGTTGTGTTTGCTTTCCGATCCTTGATCGCTTCCATTCTAATCATGGGAAAACTGTGATGACACTATCCTCGAGAGCCCATGCTAAGAACATCTGGACCACCAACAATCATGGTGATTGTTCAAGTGATTGGTAGAATTACTCCATGCTTTGTTTGTTATGAAATCCTAGATAGTATCCATTCTAATCGCAAGAACGCTTGGATGTTACTTTCCTCAAGAGTCCGTGCTCGGTTTGCTTTTGAATCCTTGCTCGCTTCCATTCTTATCCTAAAACAAGTTGAACATCACTATCCTTGAGAGTCTATGCTGTTATTGTTGCCAAATCCTTGATCGCTTCCATTCTCATGTCAGAGAAACTCGTTGGTGATACAATCCATGTCATAGTACGATATCATCAAATCGGTAAGCAACTAAATTATGTACATAGACGGAGCGAGCAACGGTTCATTCTATTGAGCAACTAAATGGTGAAATTGCATCTGACTGTGATCAATAGAATCTTCGATTGGGTCGCCGGTGTAAAAGGCATACAAGTAACAACTTGAATCACCAAAGTCGTTGCCTTACCTCCACTTTCGCGACTTCGTATGCATGTACTTGTACGTATGCATACGAAGTGAGACAATGGACACCTTCTCGCGCTTCCAGCGCTGGTGAAATTGTGTTTGAGCAAGCTCTAGTCGCATACCAAAGAACATTTTGCAAGACGTAAGCGGTTGTTGCAGTTGTAACCGTTGAGAGCGCTTGTGATGTTGTGGTGTGCTGGTGACAGCGCGCCGTGTCGAATTCGGTACCTTTATGTACTTGACTATGGAATTGGGATCGGGCGTGAGTGTTGCTACAACTCCTCTTCGTGGAGATTTTCGTGACCATCACACGGCGCTTAATCTGCTTACGAGGGTAAGCGTGATCTTTGGCGCCGGTTTTGACTACAAGACCCCTGCGCACAATCTTGACTTGTTGGAGGATGCATTGCATCATCATTTGAAGAACATGATGATCATAAAGGCGCTCAACGTGGTGATGAGGAGAACAATCCGGATCTCAAAATAACTTTCATCATCAAGCTTTGGACGTCCCTTGGGGATGCGCTTAAGACATCGGGCACTGTTTTGTTTATGAGAAACAAGTGAAATGTTGTACAGTGAATGGACATCCACCATCGTGGCACCTAATATGAGGGCTACCGTCAAGCGGTGTTGGTGTCGAAATATGTCATAGATCGAGAATGATCTATGGAAATAGCAAATAGTACTAGAACCAGAT
>NHOP01001179.1:0-11538 GCA_018697155.1 Pyramimonas parkeae | reverse complement strand
GCGCACTCCCTCTAGCGGCACCTGAGCCAGAGCGCTCGCCCCAGGGTCATCCCCGCACAACAGCAGCACCCCTCCCCGCCTTACTCTGCCCGCAAACTCCTCAAAGGCTGCATGCACCATAGCCTCGCTTGGGTACACGTCAACGTGCTCCCACTCAACGTTGGTTACGATCGCAACCAACGGCTCCAACTGCGCAACATGAGCCATCCATAAATTCGGTAAAGTAAAAACAGACAGCAGCTCAGTAGAAGCTCATAAACACCTCATCAAAATGATCATGTGAGAAAGACAAGCGGATCTCTTGAGAAAAATTGATGTGCCAAACAAACATTAATTCTTTGGAACCAGCCAGGTTAAATGGTTGTTATTTCAGCGGTTTGCATGATGTCCTTGCTTGCAGCTTACTCGACGGTGGGCTCGGCCAGTGATCATTCAACATGGCAAAAACCTCCTGTATCATCATGACACACTGGTGGAACCTTGAACCTTGAAGTTTGGAGCCTATCCATGCTCTATGTGATCCATCCTTGATAGGCTCCTACCCAAGAAAATCATTGCATGGTTGGTAGGTTAGGTGCTTTCACGATCCATCGCTTCACTTCTAGCATTGTGCCTTCCACCCAACCGGCGGCAAGACCCTAGGGATAAAGGGTACAGACAGTGGACATCGTCATGAATCTGTCACCGAATATTCAATTTTACCAAAAGCATCTAATCTACAGCATAAAGGTGTGCGAATACTGCTGGAGTGCCAGAGAAAGTAGCAGACAAGTTACATCCAGCGCGCAATCACACTGTGAAACCTATGCTGAGGTATGGACTGTTTCAGAACGGATCTGTTGGGATAAGGTTCATTCCAATAAGGAAGGATGCACGCCGAAGATGAATCTGAGACAGAAACATCGGCTTACAAACGCACACGCACACACACACACACACACACACACACACACCTGTAGGCATGGAAGCTCTACACAAGCTCATATATTTAAACATTCCGATACTGGATTGTTCTGGTTGAGCGGTTTATTGACCAACTAGTGATTGGGAGAGCGCAGGGTTGCTATCCTTTAAGGATGCTTTGCGGACAGGAACAAGAGGTGCGCAATGATAGACTGACACCAGGGCCATGTGACGGTCTGGAACATATCGGGTCAAAATATCGTTTGAGAACCTTCAACGTACCCACAAAGATTCGTCCAACCTGATCGATATATTGCCTCGTCTCCCACGATATCGACATGCGGGCTACTTATACATGACGAAAGTTTTGATTAGCCACCGAGTAACCTCGGGTTTCCAGCACCCTTTCAACCTCAAAACGGTTGCGACAAAGGCCCAGGATGATGCGCGTTTGCAAGAGACCAGGCAGATGACGGTAGACTCGGCAGCTCTCATGAGTTGCAACAGAGAGAAGCGCTTACCCCCAAGAAGGCGCCATCGTACTCGTCCGCCTCCAGCACAAACGTGGGAGCCGCCCCACACAAGTGGGCGGCGCCTGCGCGCACACCCCAACAGGCCCACAGGCGCGCGTCAATGCGGGGCACGCGGGCGCCGAAATTCGGTTTGTCAGAGCGAGATAACGGTGGGTTTACGATTGAGAGTGCTGAGTGCACAAGACGTGCAGGAGCCCAAAAAGGGAGGGGCTCTGGCGCAGTTTGTAGCAATGGCGCGACTGACAAGTCTGACCAAGTGTTTACAACAGCGCGCAGGGTCCGCACCCTCCGGGAACTCAACGACTTCGGAGCCGATCACCGCGGAGAGGTCTTCTTGAAAGCCTCGACGCAAGATCTGCGCGCCTCCCACATCAAGCCCGCAAGGTGGTGTGTTGTTACTGGCACCACAAGAAGCACACCGATAGTGGGCGCCCCAGAGTCCTTTAGGGACGGTGCCTGTCAGCTTACAACACCACGCTGGTGAGACGGTGGCAGTAAGTGTCTTTCCACTACTTCCTCGACTCTCTCTCAAAATTCAAGGGAAACATGAGACCTCATGAGGGAAAACCACTTCACGACACCTCAAATGCGTACTGAGCTGTGCGCCTTTGCAAGATTGGGTCGAAAACAGTCTGAATGAATGAGCCAAGTTCAACACGCTGGAAACCCGATTGGGACATTGATGATGCCTGCGGAAGCGAATGAGTGTGAGCAGTTGAGGGCGCTACCAGGGACCTCGCGTTGCATTGTACCGAGGAAACTGACCATTCAACGGATATCAAAGCCCTGTAACGATCTCTGTCGCGGGGTTGTCATGATGGCCCTTACGCCGCAGGAGTGCCAATCAGAGCACAGTGAAAGCCTCAGCAAGTACTTGCTGGAATGTCTGGGGCAGCCGAACAAATACTCTGAGAAAACTGTTCCATCCATGTATGAATGTTAAATAACAGAAATCTTGTTGAAAGATCTACCACTTGGCAGCAGTCGGTGAGTCACACTCCTTTCACAAGGTCAATTCGATGAAGCGCCTTTCTCTGGAATAGTCTTTCAGCTTTGAAAACAAAGCGAGGCAATGGAATACACAACCAGAAGAGCATTCAAGTGCAAAAAACACCAACACAAAAGATACATGAAACGATTCGGCAGGACCATGTAAAGATCGTACCACCGCAAGCATGGAGGAGGTGGTGGTCTTGCCATGCGTGCCAGCAACCGCCAAAAGATCTGCAACGTAAAAGTTTTCAAGAAAGCGACATCCCACCCCATGTGCAGGGTCAACCTGCTGGGCTCCGGTGGCTTTGTGCCTCGCCTGTACTCGCGTGCTTGTGGGGAGCTGTGGCATGGATCGTAGTGCAGCGCACTATTGGCAGAGTTATGTGCGATGGATCCATCAACAAGCTCATTCAGATGCAACTAGCAGTCAAGACAACCGCAAATGAAATCATCAGCAGATGGAATGAAAATGAGAGCAAACGGTCAGCAATCGTGCCACACGTTCCTTCCAGGTTTGAGATGCAAAGGCGTCAAAGTTTGTTCGCGCCAATCACGAGATTTTGTATAAGCTCCTGCAATTCAGAAAATGAACGCAAACAACACCTGTTGCGGAGCGTTGCTCGACACACCAAGCCTTCGGAGCTGGAACTTGAGGAATTGTTTTCTCGGGAGCGATTCAAGTATACGCTGACAGAGCCGAGGAAAGCAGGATCCCCAAGACCTATGAGCTTATTGCGACTCTCGTCGGATGGTGGATTGTTGCGCTGATGCAGCTCCCACCCTCACCTTTGTCCGCGGTCACGTGGGCCAGCCACTCCCCGCGCTTGTAGACCGGCACACCTGCAGTCCGGCCCAAGATCATCGCAACAACCTGTTTCACTGACGAGTGAAAGTGGAATCCTTCTTCGCATCTGCAGTGCCGAAGGAACAAAAAATCGTGTGAGGCTTGAATGATTTGATCTGCTGCCGGCAACCAAGTCTGCACAAACTGAAATTCTAAAATGGAAACAGAGCACATAACAACAGGAGCTGACATGCTAAGGGTTACAGGGATGCAGTTGGTGCTTGGTGTGCGTCCCTGGAGTTGAGTAAATGATGAACAAATGATGAACAAATCATCGCGTTGGAGATCACAGGGTTCTCCGTACAACCTGCATTTCGTGGGTACTTTTGTGTCTGTTGAATACGTGTTTGAATTGGTAGTATTTTTATCCTACTATGTTCAGGAATGCTACCCTAACCACCTGGGCAGGGAGTCATGTCGACTATTTCCATGAATAAATCCCGTCACTGTTGCGTTCTCGCAGATGCCAAGTCAAATGAACGCAGCAAGCTGCAGAACGTTGCGTCCCGCAAGATAAGTGTCGCGGTCCATGCGCGTACAAGTGCAG
The DNA here is from genome assembly GCA_018697155.1 of Pyramimonas parkeae. Lineage (NCBI taxonomy): Eukaryota > Viridiplantae > Chlorophyta > Pyramimonadophyceae > Pyramimonadales > Pyramimonadaceae > Pyramimonas > Pyramimonas parkeae. The sequence continues at coordinate 7,718 of NHOP01001179.1, read as the reverse complement.
TGGTACTTGGACAACAAAGTGGCGCAGGGAGGCCCACCTGCCGCGTGCGCCGCCAACAGCTCCGGATTATCTGGAGGCACCGCACTCGACACCACCACCGCCGCCAGCCGGCCTTGGGCTGCGGGCAAGCAGGCCCGCCCAGTCGGATGGAGCAGAGCGCATGCAAGGCTGTGAAAAGCACGCTCCGCTGATGCAGCCGGGGATGAGCAGTTTTGTGTGCCTTGGAGTGAGGATGTGTGATTCACCCTAGTTCTGCGCTCTAGCCAACCCGGGCCTGCCTTCAAGCACGGGCTTGGGTGGAGCGACGCTGCCCCGGGCAGACGCCTCTGAGAAGTGGTTTGAATGGATCTTATCGACACGAATCGCGACAAAATTGATGGCAATCTCACGCACTCTGTTGTGGACACGAGCAATACGGTTTCCAAGGACGTGAGAGATATCTACAACAACCTTGACTGAGCAGTCTATATACTTCAGAAGCGCACCAGCTTGCCCAGCACGAGCCGCCGATGCAAAGCAATGCAAACTTGTGGTCCCACACCGGGATTGTCGGAACTCGCTCATAATTGACAGGGAGTTTTGATTTGCTTCGCGCTAGAGGACAAGACATCGGCGGTGCACTATAGTGGTTTTACGTATACTCCGAAGCAACTGAAACCATGACAATTGATGAAGTGTTCGGCGTGATCAGTTGATAATCAAACATGACCTATCCGCCAGCGCCACAGAATGGCAAAACATCTGCGTAAAGAAAACTTTACATGTTGAAACCCAAGAGCTCATGAGAATCTTGCCGCTCATAACCTACTAGGTTACCCAATGTTCAATGGATGACGACGGCCGTAGGGCGATCGATACGGATTGGCAACAGACGCGGAACAGTTTGGAAGCCCTGACTGGGATAGTACTCGGAAAGTTGAATAAGCAAACATCCTCAAACAGATGGAACCATCTTTGGAAGTCTCACCACAGAGAGCGGGTTGGTAGAGTGTCGAATTATCAAAGACGACACACGACCCCGTGGCATCTTAACTACAAGATGAGTATCCATCTTCAGAACCACAGGAACCGGCTTTGTTGATGTGACCATGTCGGGTTACTTTGCTAGCATGACGTGGGTCTGTCTCATAACCAAGTTCTTAAAGTTCTTAAGCAAATACGAGCCCTGACATGGGTCGGTGCTGCGCTGCAGATGATTTTTCAAATGTTCGGATCATCAAACAGCAAGCTATAATCCTGATGCCTAAACCAGTCAGCATGGTACTGGTGGCTCGATATCAGATGCGTATGTGGAATCAAAATGAAAGTTGCTCAAGCCCAACTGCCCACCTGCTCTCAAGCTGGTTGGCGCACCTGCAGCTTTTTGGCATGGCCGCAGGTTGTCCGCGGAGTGCCCGACCGCAACGACAGCGCCCTGCAGCAAAAACCAAAAGCGCGCGAGGCGGTTTTGTCATCATCAAACATCTAGGTTCACAGCAGACATTAAAGCCAACACCACGGACGATCTCGATACTAGGAATTCAGGACAATCAAGGAGCCGTTCGCAGATGAATCTGTGCACAGGTCGCGGCCATAGCAACAGCAGATACAACAAGCGTAAGTCGCTAGCGCAATGGTTTAGGATTGATGACGAGGGCCTCTGGAAAGGCGTCTAAAGAACAACACACAAGAGGTTGACGATACACACTGGCGATAGCTGCACAACACGAGAAAAATACCGAGAACAACAACGACAACATTAAAAACAACAGAGATAACCAAGGCATACACCGACGACCATGATCATGTAGGAAGCATGACACCAACTTTGTCTCCCGAAGAACGCATGACAAACATACAACACACATTCTGTAGCAACGGTACACACCATGACGTGTGCCCATTCCAAACAACATACACCGAAGTATATAGTTCAGCGGCATGCTCACTCTCCTTCCAATGCAGATCTATAGCAGGGATTGTTCCGACATAGACTCACTCCTCTCGTGTGCTCACTTCCTCCTTGCGTCGCTCGCTACACGCTCGATTTCCACTACAGTTCCGTCGGGTAAACGGAAGCATCCGGCGGCACCCCGGCACAGTCACTTACAACAGAACTGCACAGCTCCAGGCTCGTATACTACATCCAACTCTGCTCTGCGTCGCGAGGGGCCTCACCGCCTCCTTCAACGCTTGCAAGCGCGTGCTCTGCGCCATATCTGAGCCTGAAACAGTGCATCCCTGCGCCCGAGCCCAGGCACCACCATACAACAAGCACCGGCACAGTGGGGACCGTTGCTGCCCAGCTATGCTTGGAAACAGAACCCCTCCAGAATCGCCTCAGCTCGCATGTCTCTGTTGCATTTAAAGAAACTGTTTAGCACTCAGCTTAGCACCAACGTTCCCCCCAAATCGCCAATTACAACCATACACATCACAAGGGGGGAACCGGTTCAAACTGGGCTACAGGCACAGCTTGGTGGGCGGTTGGAGAGAATGCACATTTTGGTGGCAAGAAGTGGCGATGAAGCAACTAAGACTGCAGTTCCGTAAGGATATATTAGTCATCATGATTCGTCGCCGTTGTCTGATAAGTGAGGGCGCATTCCACAGCGGAAGAAAAGTGATCCCGCGTCCTAGGAAGAGGAAACAGTCTTGTCTGATACCATACTTCGAGATCAAACCAATCAGCCTGTAGCGACATAGCAATGTAGCGCATGTTGCGTGCATGTGTTCTTGGCCAGCTCCCTATGCATGTGCCCCCCTGCCCATTGCAATCCCTATGTTGCAATTGCACAGTATCGCTGACAACCCCTTGTTGACTGTTTCAACGAAACTACACTCCCACACTGCCAGAGGACCACTTGCTTGATCCGTCGCCGGGTCGGCTGTAGCTCCAGCACATGGAAGGGGGAGGTACCTGCGCGAGCGCAAGGCGCGCCAGCGGGCCGAGCCCGGCGCCGCCTATTCCTAGGAAGTGCACGTGTAGGGGGCGACCCCCGAGTTGGTCCACCTCCGCGATGGAGAGGCACGGCACCCCCCCGCGCGCGCGCAGCTCCTCCGCCGCCGCCGCTGCCAGGAAGGGCGTGCTGGAGGCGTCCATGGCCGAGGTGTCCATGAACTTGAAGAGCAGGCTACCGTCCTTGCACTCTACAATGTTACAGAACATACTTTCCAAACTTATTCCTCGCGTGAGATCAGGATTTCAAAGCAAGGCGCCCAGGCACCGCAGCATCCGGTTGAAACATTTGGGTAAATCACCATCGAACGCAATTCTATACGCGCTTCTCAATTGCCCATGCCGTGATATAGGATGAGGAAACATAGCTCGTTGTATTTTTGTCTGTTAGCGCATGGGTGTGGTACAAGCGCGTGCAGATGCTTGGGAAGGGATCTGGGCGCAGGTGGTGCAGAAGCGTTATGAAACAACCATTGCAACATTTCCTCCCAGAGACGATGACACATGGAACGGCCGTAAACAGAGCGAGAAACACTCCTCCTTGCACATGGCGCAAACCCATTGTGTCGAACATGCATCATATGCATACATCCGAACCCACCGATACACTCACGACACAACCATCAAAATGTATCACTCAAGGTTGTTTGCTCAGGGCTTGCTGTGGTCATGCGGTAGTGAGAAGACAGATAAGAGCCATTCATCCCACGTCAAGGTGCCTGCAGAAATCATGCAAAGCCACTCAACAATGATCACACCCTGCACAATGCACTGTTGCGTAATACAGTGCATTGTGCACTGTTGGGTCTGTGTTCGGAAGGTGCATGAGGATGCAAGTGAGGTCAAATAATCAGGCTACCAAAGTGCTCTTCGTTAATCAATAATATTGAAGTAAGGCACAACATCTTCAAAAAGGCATCTGTTACCAAAGGATCCTTGCCATGTGTGAGAGCAACAACTGGATACAGGGATATACTTGGAGCGCTCTGGAAGATTCCGGAAGCTCCAAAGATTTCACAATATTCAATAAACAAGTCCAACATTGAACCTACGGCCACACATTTGAGCTCAATAGCGGTGGCAATGAATTGAGACAATCATTTGGAACACAACATTGAACTGGAAACAGAGGCGTTCCTGTACTGGAGGCACAGAGACTTAACTGGACAGTAGGGTAACCACCGCAAGATACACTTATAGATTGTTATACCCTCTGAAAATCAAACTCCCAGTTAAGGATTCTCAGGTTGGAGTTCGAGGTTCAGAACTCTCTGAATTCAGGGGCCCAGGAAACCACAGTCTCAACAGTCCGCACCCAAATGTCTAAATCCTTCGAATCAATGTGGTGCACTCAGATGCATGAAGCGTCACAGCTTTATAATCAGGTGATAACACTCAATAGGCAGCGCCATGGACGTGTTTGTTGGCATGCTAGCCCACAAGGAGAATTATGCTCGAAGGAAATGTTGCACCTCACAGTAGGTCCACTGGGATGATCTCCATGTTCATGAAAATAGGCGTTTACCGAAATACGACAATCTGAAATCACGTGCATACATTGGATAAATTCATGATATCATTTGAAGCTGCTGGTTATCTCTGGCACAATTCAGCACTTTCTACCACCAAATGAGAGTGGGCTGGCATCCGGTTGCAGCTACGGGAAGTGGAAAATCAACAACGGCCGTTATCGGTACAAGGTTTTCACATGAGAAAACCCGAGCATACTCTGCAGCGCTTTAGTGATAGACTGTTTTGGCACAAAAAATGGCCCAGTGCTCACCTTGGAAATTTATCGCATGTGCACGTGTGAGACCGCGCTGTGAGCTTTTGCCCTGCGGGTTTCCCTCGCCCATTCCGGCAGACCTGGGTAACGTTGCATGTACGAAAGCTCCGCGAGTTCGAACAATGATTTTCCGCTCCATTAGGTTTCGAGAATTCCAAACTCCGCAATACGTTGGTAAACCATTAGCACGTAGCATAGTGGACGCTGGAATCGTGTTCCCCAAGCGTCGTCAGCAGGGTACGAGAACAACGAGAAGGCAGAGATGGAGCCTTATGTGGAGGGACATTGAGGGAGACCTGCCCACGGCGTTACCGTAAACCGGCTGAGCTGTCACTCGACGACCTTTACGGAAATAAGTGTGCTTAATGGAATTACTGGGCTTACCTTCAGGGAAAAAGTGTGAGCTCACCATTTTGGGCGAACCTGCGATGCAAAAATTGAAATCCGGGGCAGTACCTGGGCAGATGGTTGCAGGTTGCACGAGGCAGCAATCGGATCTTCGTTTGTGATGTGAGGCAGATACCTGAGATCCTTTTGGAGTGAACTCGACAGGTATGGATTCTTTCATGAGCGATCCTAACCGCTTGAACAACCATCGTGTCAATGTGGTGGTTCGAAAAGTCGTACTGAATTGTTGGGCGGCAAATATTTTCCCACTAATTTTGTTTAGAATATCGCTGCATAGGCAAACGTGCAGTTCGTCAATACCATCGGTGTGCATGTTGTGGATCGGACGGACGAGACATCTATTCCTCTTCATCCACCGTATGAGGGCTATGGTGCCACCTTTTCGGAGGTTAATACCTTTCGTCACGATATACATCCGTCTGTTCTCCCGGCAAACCAGAAAGCCACGAGTCTCGAAAGTGCAGTTTTCAAACCTAGGGTAAGTCTCGTGGCGGAAACTCCCGAATGCACGAACGAACCTGCGTAATTTCCCAGTGAACTCGGAAGCAACGTACACAGTGAACTTTGCACCCGCGTCCCAAGAAATTGCATGAAAAAAACTCTAGTACCCGCTCCGCTCATTAGGGGAACACCTCTGCACTGGCCTCATCGTTCGCGAAAGCTTCTCACCTGGTATGGCGGATTTCCAACACATACGAGCATTTAACTTCACTGACGGCGGATTATTGTCATCACTTGAAACGTCCACTGCAGGCAGTATGCATATTTTTGTTGGATGCACATTAGTTTGGAGCTTCATCTTCGCATGTGTTCCTTACATTATTGTCCCGCCATCAAACAAATAATAATAATAATAGTAAACCTCCCGCAAACAGGAGGTTGGTTCGGGGAGATGCCCCAGCCACGGGTGCTGCCCTACCTGATACGCGGGGCGTATCCACGATGTGGAGCACCGAGGCAGTACCATATTTAGCCCACTCCATCCTACAAACGACTACTGATGCCTCACATGCAATGCCAGCTAGTGGACCCGCCCAATCAAAATAACACCCAAGAGCCGCTTGACCTTTCATGGAGTGGTTTCTATTCGCATGCGCGTCGTCCCAATCCACAAAATGCCTCGGAAGGTTCCCTTTACCCCAACCTGGTGACACTACACTTCGTCTCGAAGAGGTACATATCAACCAACTAAGTGAGCAGCGTGACAGTGCACGTTCAACAGCTGTCAGGACAACCCGGGTTCAAGCGTAATGGCCACAACATCTTTCGCGTGCCCACCTTCGTCTTCGTTGACATGTGCAAGCAGTAGTGGCCGCGGGGCGGCGAAATGCGCGAGCATGGATTCGATACGACCCACCACGCGGGTGTGTGAAATGCGCTGTGTGTGCGGATGCTTTGTTTCCAGGCTGATGATTCGCGAGTTGATTTTGTTGGCACACGAAGCTGAAACCAACTTGCATGGATGATCTTGATCGCGAACATCACGTTTGCACCAACACATGAGATTCGAGCATGCTTGAAGTCCAGAAAAAGCAATATAGAATCTGTCAACTTGCACGGAGGTCGACGTCAGTATTGTGGACGCTGAGCTTCAAACATTTCTTGCGCGCGAATCCCGACTATCTGATTGCACTGATATTGATTATGAACTCATCTCTCGGTCTCCATTCTGGACAAGCTTCGCTTGGTTTCTAGTGGCACTCGTTGCATACGTGAATACGACATCACTCATTTTTGCTTCGGAGCGTCGCCAATCGCATATGATCTTATCGCGCTTGTACCGGTGATGATAGATATCCATGAAGGTGTCATAGCTTTTCGTTCCGATCGAGTTCATCAGCGAATATATGGATATTCAAAGCACGGCGTTGAAGGTAGGAAGCATGCGGAAGTCCTCGCTTTCTGTCCTGCCAGGGGCATACAGGGTTTATTCATGCACCCAAAAAATCAAATGATGAGTCCTATGAGTTTTTGGGGAACCATCCTTGAGATTGCAGGCGCGCTTGGCCACGGATCTACCCGCCCGGTTATCTTGTAGACTTTCGCTTCCGGGGCTCCTCCTAAGAGGTCGCGCAGCGATTTATCTTTCCCGCGGGTACGTTGTTCGTGTGTATCAGTAAATCTAGCATTTGGTCTGAGGCCAAAAACATTCCATGTCTTGCAATGATATACCATAGCTATAAGTGAAAACTGGTTTTCTTGATATGTAGGGAACATCAGAGTTGGCTGTTGGCTGTTTTGTGGGTTGTACTGATCACAGAAAAAAAAGTCTGCATCATCCATTTAGTGTTCACAGCGCTTCTTCATTGCTGCTCTGATGATGGCTTAACATTGTAAATCTACGTCTTCTATTCATATGGACGCCGAACAATTTGATAACTTGGAGATGCCAGGGTTGGGCTGAGCTTGTGACTGGCGTACAAATTGAATGTTTTGCAGTGTGTATGTTTTGCATGCAGCACTGTCTGAGCTGAAAGAGCTAGTTCATTGAGGTAAATGACATTTTGTTGATATGCTGCGTGGCTTGATGACCCGGTGTGGGTTGGAATGATTCGGGAAGACGCGTGTGACGCGTGCACGAGCCGT
>NHOP01001178.1:0-11538 GCA_018697155.1 Pyramimonas parkeae | reverse complement strand
GCGCCCTGAATCGTAGAGCCGACATGCATTGTAAACAACACACACACAATACAACCATTAAACGGTGCAAGAAAGAGCTGGCACGTTGCATGAATATAATCAAATAGGTCTTGGATCCCTCTATGCGTAGGTCTGACCTGATACATGGACTCTGGAGGTTGCCTTGTGCAGTGGTAGAATTTTTTCACTTGACTCAGATTGCCATGGCGTCCTCACCAGTGGGTAAGGCTGACATCAAATCAACTGAGTCACGCTATTCGACCTCAGAACATTATAATTTTTGATCTCCTGCATCACGCAAAATAAAACCACATAGTAAAAGATCCCAGATAAACATGTTGTCATCCCCATCGAAATAAACTGCTGGTTATCGCACATCTACTTCACAAATATTGTCGGATGCATATGACAACAAGTCGGATAACAGGTCCAAGGTTCTGGATGTTGGCAAAACTCTGAGGATCTTTTTCGATCAGAGTTATTCAAATTACGATTCCTGAAACCTGATGAGTCCCATGTCTTGTGAAACAAACTCAAGAAAAAATATGTCACACGGATCTGCATATTGCAACACGATCATAATACCGCAAACCACACCTTCGTGCGAGCAAATGTGCCAATTCTTGCAATTGAAACAACATCTGATTTATATACTACCATCTCCATTAGGATCCTTCCTGAGATGCAGAAAACATTGGCAAGTCAGGAACTTTCAACAAATCTCATAGCAATCGCTCGAATCCGGAATATGATGACACCCCCATGCGCGTAGTCAACTCAAAGCTGCTGATTAAAGTTCCTTGCAGATCCTTAGCAGCCACACAGTAGCGCTTCAGTGCACGTACTTGAGATTTGTAGCATTGACTTATCATCGCGGTTTCAGTTTTCAAGCCCCTTGTCCAATTCATCATACAAGCAAATGATTAATACTGCATGTAGTTTGGTGAATATAGATTTTCACTTGTTCTCCTACGAAACCTTCATCGGTTACCACGGTCAGTGTGCCAGGCCAGTGTGTCGCCCATATGGACCCTGGTTATCTAGCTGAAGAGCAAGAACATGTACGTGGCAGTACAGAAATCTGTTGCTTGGGCCTGTCGTGCGCTGTTCAATCAAACCAACACATTTAGCTGATTCTTTCACACCTCCCACGTGCGGCCCAGCCTCGAGGACCGTGACGTCACATCCGTGTCTAGAGAGTGCGTCCGCAGCTGCGAGTCCCGCGAGCCCCGCACCAACCACTAAAACACGACCATCTTCACAACGTTCAGGTCGAACTGCGAGCACGCGAACGCAACCCCTTCCCCATATTCCGGTACCTACTATCCAACCCCATACTAGCAACCGAAGCATATCCATGTTTCGGCCACCACGGTACAACGCAACACATCGCATTATGTTAGATAAGTGTACGGAAATTCTCCTGTGATATCGCTTGGTGCGTGAGATGACCCTAGCGTGCAGATGGTGAACACGGCAATGCTACAGTTCGTGCCCTGCACCTTTTCGTACCAAGCTCGTCTCGGGAACGTAACGCACACGTGCCAGAATTAGAAACATTGCCAGGCTTGAGATCCTCGTACATGCAGGCCTCAGGAGGACTCGAAGGTTTACCAATACACGTCTACACCACTGGTGAACTATTGGTTGTTCAGGTGATTGGGATGATACAAGCTTAACTGGCATACTGCGTAGTATGAATCGTTCGGACAGTGTTCTGAACGTTGTTTGGTTTCTTTTACGGCATACAACATGGGTGCCACAGGCAAAATATTCTAACTTTCATGGAGACAGTTAAGTGGAAAATTGGTGATTGGGTTTCCAAAGGGTGGAAGGTCAGCCTTGCATCGCAGGCCTTACCTTATCCGATCAGAACCGACTGATTCTCGATCATGGTTTGGGACTCGAAACCCTGCGAAGGACGGCATTCGGTGATGGCACGCCCGATGTCGCACTACGGTGTGCAAAAATATTTTCGAACACACAGCCAGTGCGCTGCAAACAGATATGGGCTTTGATCAGGATCAGGCCATATTGGACACTCAAGAGCGGGGTACATACGAGCATGCAAATGGTGACTGACAGCCGATCAGTTGCTTCGCAGGAACTCAAGTTTCACTGCATGGCTGGAGAGCTGTTAGGGAATCCCGGTATCGGATGAGATTTTAATGAATTTCTCACCTACCGAGGCCGAGGTCCTCATAAAATCGACGTTCCAGGATCGGCAAGTTTCCTTTGGTCAATTGGGAGATTGGAATTAATCCAACACACCATTCAATATTTCCTTTGCCGACAGGAGATGCGTTCTCATGACCGGGACGATGGCTTGCGGCACCCTCCCAAGGCTATCGGCGATCTGTATCGATTCCGGGATTCGTGAAAATTGGGATTCGTGCTAGTACATAAGGAACCGAATTTGCAAATCAAAGGGGACTGTCCATGAATACAATGTTACGCTTTATAGAAAGGTAACCTTGCAGCAAACGCTCGCATTCTGTATTGTATCGATTAAACGTTTTATTACCACTATGTTTAGTGAGGCATAAACTCGGGTTAAACCTCGCCACGATAGGGGTTAACACAAGTTCCATTTGTGCTCGCACCCTACACGCGCTCCTCGAGCCCTCCTCTGCCACCGATGTCTTGCACCATGCGTACCAGCATTGCCCCCACCGTCGTGCGAACTGTTGCAGTAGCAAAAAACGGGTGAGATCCATTCTATTTTCAACGTAATGTACTTTGATAGTTCAGCAGCTACATGGCGGCGTTACATGTATTGTCGAACCTGGGGTTTTGTATTTTAAGGATAAGGTTGGTTGGATGGATTGTTTCGGTGTGTAAGCACGTAACCATGACTTCTCGGAAGCTGCTTGTGTGCATATCTATGTTGATTTCAATGTACGAAGTCGTACGTGGATGCATATGTCGCCTTTGCGCATCGGTATATCATGAATTTTGGTGACGCCTGGCGTGACACAGAAGCGCAAGGTTTTGTCCGGAACTGATACTGGGACGGTTCTAGCATGTACATGATCGTGGATTTCGAAGAGCAACAAAACGATGTATTTTGTGATTAGAACACATTTCGAAGAATGAGCTTGTCGTCAACACTTGGATGGTGTTGAGCGTTGGTCTTGTAGCACGTGCCATCTTGTTGCTGATCAACGTGTGGTGCACTCGCTCCTCTTTGAAGAATAATTGAAGGGTTGGCGCCGATTACCCCGGTTCGGCTTATTAATATTGAATCTCGAACGCGCGATCAAGAATTTGAATACGGTGGGAAGAGGTTTCCGCGATCGTTTGACAGATTTGACTGTCGAGTTGACAGGTATCTGCAGCCGCCACCTCTTCGCCTGTCGGAAGTAACCTGTTCTTGCTTGATTTCGTGCCGTCGTGTCTTTTCGATCCAAGGCTTAATCTAATTTTGAATAGCATGCGGTGTAATCACATTATTTTCCATCTCAATCTCGTGCTGGAATTCCGTGCTATGCCCTGGGCAGTTGCTAAAGCAGTTTCGAAGATTGCGGGGAAACTACGCTTTTTGTTCACAGATCATCTGTCCGTGTGAGAAGGTGCTGCAAACAATGTGTTGTGAATTCGTGCATGCACTAGAATCTTCATGTAGATTGGTCAGTTGTTGTGCACTGAAACTAGGTTGGCAGGTCTACTGCAAGTGCACCTAGAGTCAATTCTGTATTTGTTCACTTCGTGAACAGTAGTTGGAATTGCGAGTGGATGTTTACCACGCGCTGCGACATGCACTCTAACATCTCATGCATTTTTTTGAACAAGGCAATTGCATCGCGGCCCATTTAAATGCAATCGCACAAATGGCCAAGAAGGTTTCTACGTCAATGTCGGATGGCTTAGTTGGTAGAGCGACGACTCGTGCTCGGGAGGTCCTGGGCTAGAGCCTCGACATTGAACTGCCTCGGCTGAGGATTTCGCAATCTGAAGCCATGCTGGCTGGCGGGTCATCTTCGATTAGTGAACGATCATACCAACCGCCTAAACAACCACCATGAGTGAACTGGTGGTTCCAAAGTTTGCTACGGAGCACCTAGCGCTGTATACGAAGACGTAGTCGCTACTTGCTAAGAATCTTTTCGAAAACAGTACCAGTTTTTAGACTGGGCGCCGACGAATAGGATCGGTCTGTACTGTGCATCGACACTCGAACAAATCTCGATCCATCCCGCTGGGTGAGCGCTCTTTTTTTGGCCTTCGTGTGTTGTCTGTTCGCAAGCGCGCATTATCGGAAATTCGTGATGGGAATTCGGTTGACAAAAACGTTGTCCATGACTGAATAACTGCATGCACTTTTCAACCTTGTTGTCGGACCTCGTGGTAAACCACGTTGGTGTTGTGCGCCCGCATTGTTTCGAGGGCCCAAGAAATTCCAATAGAGCACTTTGTATCACCCAAGGACTTCCAAGTATATGGTTAGCTACAATGTTGGTGATCTCTCGAAACAATATGTCGTGAACAGACTCCGAAACATTGTTCAATCGACGATCCAATTACATCTGACAGTAGATGCAACAATTTCAGAGACCCAAGATATCACTCCAGCAGGTTGTAAATCTCAAGAATGGTATATTCGGTCAAACTGAAACTCTTATTGCACCTCATATTCAAAAGTGTACGATGTTGATTTTGTCCCATGCACCTGCCCCCTCGATGAGGACGGTTGGCACTCTTGTTCACATATGGAAGTAGATTCTGTTCAAACTGTGCAATCGACAGGCACGCTATAGTCACAAGCTTGCAGGTCAGTGGACAATATTACAGATTCATGTAGCTGTGTGATGTTGTGTGCATGTAATCATACTTCTTTTGCAGATCCCTTAAGGCGTCAAGAAGCACTTTTATCAAGGCATCCCCAGTACAGAAACAGACATGCAAGATGACCCGCGCCACCCGCCGGCAGATGACGATCAGTGCTGCTGCAGTGGTATGCCCTACAGGCTTGAATGACATTGAAGTACTGATGTTCGATTGCTTTCTTTCGGCCTGCAAGAGCATCCCTTGAATTGAGTATCCCTGTTGCTGGGATCTTGCTGGCATGAATGGAATTTTCCGTCCCCTCGCCAGTGAGTGCTATTTTTTTGGTGATACACGTACACAAGACATTTGCTTGTGCATCACAATTCAGTGGGGAAGGTCATGGCCTCTTCGGAATCCAGGCTGTCGACTTTGACAGCAAGGTCTTCAACAAGGAGGAGGTGAATATGTCTGGGGAGACGGAATACATCGTGAAGGGCGGACGCAATCTCTACAGCCTGCTTCCCAAGGCATTTGAGGGCATCAAGACCATTGGGGTCATCGGCTGGGGCTCTCAGGGACCAGCCCAGGCTCAGAACTTGCGAGACTCCATTGCTGAGGCAGGCATTGACGTCAAGGTGAAGGTGAGACACGCAACAAGACACGCGCCCCTCTGTTCGCAGACGAAGCATCTGCACGCTGTGCAACGCTCCCTCTGCCCGTTGTGACCAAGCTGATGGATTTGTTCGCAAATCTTCATTGTCAGAATCGTGGAATGCTGTCAGTGTCAGTGGTCATCTCAAGTTGGTCTGTGCATCTTGTCACGGCACCACGCGACACTTCTCCCATGTGCAAGGAGTGAACCGGCTGCCAACTGACACTGCGCGCTGAAACTTTCCAGAAGCATGATTATACCAATTTAGGACACAAAGTCGTTGGTTCAATGACTCTTCAGTAGTCCCAACAGCAGGTATGCAAGCATCGACACAACTTGTTTAACTGTGCACAATGCATCCTGCGCCGCTTTTGGCTTCCTAGCCCAACATTTCAGTTTGCTGACATGAACTCTCGATGTTGTGTGCTGTAAGCCGGCCTTTCAAAGGCACTATTAACATACCTTGATATGATATTCTGTTAAGATTGGTATGACAGTGGGAGTCGAGCATGAAATGGAATATATCGGAATGAATTTGTATTACAGTTTATCCCAATACGGTGTGGATCAAGGTTGTTTTTCTTCTGTTTTGTTTTGGAGTCAGATTGGACTGCGCGCTGGATCTGCATCTGAGGCGGAGGCGGAAGCTTGTGGTGAGTGCACTTGCATGGTAATCTCTTGGACAAGAAGAGTTACTTGAATCCGCTGAAACCACAGCAGGAGAACTTTCTCGTGCACTCTGAAACAATCTAGAACCTGGATATCATCGTGCCATGCTTTCAATATTGGATGATACCCCAGCAGCACTGCTTTTGGAGATAAAACGTGGACCTCTTGCGAAGCATGTTTTTTCCGTTTAGTGTTCACTCTTCTGTGATTGCATCGATGTTTGTTGAGTGCGTGTTCATTCGCTCTCAGGCTTTACGAAGGCGGACGGAACCCTGGGCGAGGTTTTTGAGGTCATCTCTGAGTCTGAGCTGGTGCGTGACCCCAGCATCTACTGCACGCATGCACTTTGCTTTAGGGCCCTGTGGCGTAGGGGAGGGAGGTTTTTGGCATGGTCTGCGTGCTTTGAGTTTTGACTTGTCTAGCGCTGGAGTTCAGGATTCCACTTATTTCATATGGCTTCGCGCCTGGAAGTTAGGGCTCAGGTCCCATTGTGTATGGATGCAGGGACTCTACCAAATGCTAGGGAACCCATGCCAACCGAATGGTTTTTTCAAAAACCTCACTGGACTATCCTTATCATCCATGTCCCAATGCAAACACGCCAGGTGAAGCTCATACACGGCATGAGAGTAATATTGCGATCTCGCTGAGCTGATCACTTCATGTCCAGAACATACCAATGCACAACAACATCTTAACACTGAAGCGTGTTTTGTCAGACAGTGTGGTAAAGCCAACATAACCGGGAGCGAACTCCGTGCGTGATATCAGCAAGGAGCCGTCCGTACTTAGTAATCTAGGATGTGATTTTGTGTCAAGCATTAATTTAAGGGCAATCATGCAACCGTAAGCAAACGCTCTTTGGATTCGTAAGCATGTTTGTCGGGAACAAGTGCGGACAATAAGGGTTCTGTCCACATGCATAATCACTTTGCTCAGGCTTGGCTCGACAGATCCAACTGCCGAACTATTTTGGATGTTGTTTCACACATTAATTGTGAGCCACCAGATATCATGGCAATCATCAAAACATTCGCTTTTTTGCCAAGATGATCTGCCAGCCAGGTCATTGATGGTTTATGAGTTGACGTACACCTCATATATGTCTGGACTGGAACTTACAAATGACCTCATGTAGATCTCGCTGCACCCCTTCCATCATGGTTACCCGAGACGGGCTCCATTTTGCATCACCCACTTGCTGACACTGTCACTAATTCCCTGGCTGCTGTTGGGGTATGTATTGCAGGTTCTGCTTCTCATCTCTGACGGTGCACAGGCCAAGATGTACCCGCGCATACTGGCGGCCATGAAGGTGCCACAACTTTGAAATGGTTGCTTGGTTGTTTGGTTGAGACTCATGCCCAACTACTATTTTAAGCCTTGGCGTGTCAGGCCCTGTGCAGTCCAACCGATGTCCTGTTTCACTCACATGGCTGAAGCTGCCTGTGTTGTTGATTGAAGGAACCTTGGCTTGGTTCCGAGAAAAGTGCGGTATTCTTGCATCCCTTCACACAGTCCTGGCGAACTTGGCTGCCAAGCCTTGCATCGATGGAATGATTACTGTGTGGATAGAGAAACTTGAAATTTACTTGCTCTGAGTCTGTGCGCAATTGTGTTTTCCTCGATGTCCTGAGGTCAACTTGCTGGGGTTGTGCCTTGTACCTGGGCCGGATGTTGTATTTGTGTGTTCACCCAGCCCGGAGCCACGCTAGGGTTGTCCCACGGATTTCTGCTGGGCATCATGAAGAACGACGGGGCGGAGTTCCGCAAAGACATCAACGTGGTGCTCGTGGCCCCCAAGGGCATGGGGTGCGCGCCTCCGCCCGTTGCCATCGCCGCTCCGAGGGTTCACACTCACAGGGTTCACACCATGTTCTCAAGAAACCGTGCGCGGGCTATCAAGGACGGGCGTAAGGCTGAAATGAATATTTTCGATCGCCCAGCTGATTGGTCGACATGCTAGAGTCCGAAATGCGCACATCCACCCCTTCGAGTCTCGGTTACGAACCCAAAACAACCATTGAAGAAGAAAATCAAACAGTATCTTGCAGCCCTGCAAGAAGTTGGAGTCTTGATTCCCCCGCTCCAAGAGTGCTTTGCAAATACTCTCACAAGTGACACAGAATCCCTGCTTTGATCGAAGCATACAGAAAACTTCATGGCGCAGTTCAAGGACCTGAGCACTGTGACGTGAGATTGGGTGCTCGGAACGTTCAAACATCACCCACCTGCTTGGACCAATACACTCGCGGGTGACACTCAATGGGTGCTGGACTTGGGGCGCGCAGGCCTTCGGTGCGTCGCTTATACGAGCAGGGCAAGGACATCAACGGCGCGGGCATCAACGCCTCCTTTGCCGTGCATCAGGATGCCACCGGCAACGCCACCGACATCGCCCTCGGCTGGTCTGTGGCTCTGGGCTCCCCCTTCACGTTCTGTGAGTCCCCCGCTCGCTCTTCGCCCGTCTCCCCCCATCTTGAAACCATTGTGCCAGTCCTGGAATCAGTGATCTTGGTCTTTTACCATCAAGGCTCGCACCAAGAGTTGCTGCTACATCCGAAATGATTCCAGCATTGCGTGCAGAGATAGCGATCAAGAGATCAGAGATCATGTTGGAGTATGTGCTTGTGGTCACACGCGCCAACAGAGATGGGCTCGCGAATTGTGTGCACATGTGGCCACCGCTTGCACACCCTGGTTTCGAGACTGCAGTACACCTGGGTACATATGCTTGGCACTTGACCGGTTGGCAGTGGTCTGCTGATGATTGAAGCCCAGCCCTAGTCTTGGTACACGGGGTCCGTTCAGCCAACCTTGACGGTGGGCGCCCAACTCCAGGGCAGTGTTGCATGAAGTTTCCCCTCAGAACGCAATAAAGTCTCTTGAATTGAAACGACACCAAGGAAAGAATGCTGGAAAGCGTTCGCTTTCACAAGCATGAATTGCTGCATCACTGAAGGATCCCCTTATCAGACTGAATCCGGTTGGCTCGATGCCAGGGTGTTCATGTATTTGTGATCCAGTTGCGCTCTAGGTATGATCAATATTTGGGGTGAATTTCGCGCGCTCTAGATGCTTGCGTTCTTCCAATAATGTCCATGCTGAAGTTGATAATGTGTGGAACTTGTTGTCAGTGGAAACCAGATTCGGTCTTAGCGAGGCATGTTCCGCCCAAAGCAGATTGGGCGGATCTGCTTTGACCATTGTAGGTGCTCTGCACCATCCTCCATAAACCCAATCTTACCGGATTGCTGTTTTTGTGCTAGTTCAGTGGCATGAAATATAGATATTGATATAGACCCCAGTCCCCCTCCCTTGTTTCCATTGCCTTGGACCGTGGCAGCTACCTCCCTGGAGATGGAGTACCGGTCGGACATATTCGGGGAGCGAGGCATCTTGCTGGGCGGCGTGCACGGCATTGTCGAGTCCCTGTACAACCGCTACACCAGGGAGGGCATGTCTCCCGAAGACGCCTTCAAAAACACCGTGGAGTGCATCACGGGCCCCATCTCCAAAACCATCTCCACCTCTGGCATCGACTCGGTGTACCTGTCCCTCAATGACGCCGACAAGAAGGTGTTCATGACCGCTTACAACGCCGCGTGAGTGCAGACCTCTCGTCCCGCCCTTGTACCCCGGCGCCCACCGGAAAAGTCTTGCTGGTGGCCTGCATGATTTGCATCTCTGTCATGCCGTGTTCTTTCGTGTCGAGAGAAAGGACGCTGGAAGCGAAGGATTGCTTTAGGGCCCTCATCTGGATGTGTTGCGTTCAACGTACAATGTGATTTATGTGAAATCACTTGGTGAGGCTTCAGAGAGCGCCTACAGATACACAAACTGATTTGTGGTTTGCCCTACCTACATATAGACCTGCACGACATGGGCTTCCTGTGCATCTGGGTTTTGAAAGGTTTGTTTTTCTATGACTGAAAACATATGTTTGCTTCGACCAGAGTTTTCAAAGCCGAAGGGCTTGATTGCTAGAATTTTAGGGCTGTTCTGCCATGTACACTGTATCTACATCTCTATCCAACGATTCTGAGATCGTAGGTGGCAGGTACATGTGATCGCTGCAAGGTGTGAATGAAAAAACGCCTGTTTGTAGGAAATGCTGTAAGGTGTATATAAATTTGCAGAGCTACAATTGCGCTTTCTGCACATTCAAATCAAGTCTTCGTCTGCTTTTGGTTGCCAGCATATTCTGTATAAAGCTTGGAGCGTTTTGGAGCTGTATGGCGGAAGGGTTATGCAAGGTGCCATCCTTCGCTGGGGTGCTTGACAGTGCACAAGGAGTTCATTTGTGTTGATGTTAGTGTGTGCTGTGAACTCAGCTTCATGCCCTGCAAGGACATCCTCATGGAGTGCTACGAGGACGTGCAGTCCGGGGCTGAGCTGCGTTCCGTGACAGACGCCGTGTCCCGCTTCGACGTCTACCCCATGAAGAAGATTGACGGCACGGAGATGTGGAAGGTCAGTTCGCCCCGTTCGCTAGGCCCCCGAGTTACTCCGAAACAAGGAGGAGCCCTGAGGTTTAGGATACGTGTGGAACTTGAAGCGTTCCAAACCCGCGAAATCGACTGCAATTTCGGTGCTCAGGCTGTGCGTTTTCTGCAGGGAAAGAAATTGATGCAACCTCTGTGCTGAAGGAAGTGAGTGCGTGTGCACCATGACATGTTGAGATTTGTTGTGGTTCCGATTGTGGCCTTCAGCTAATCTGTACGAATTGCCACCGAACGTTCACAATCATTCATCGATGCCTTATTGAGTCTCACAACGCAAAGAATGTTCAACTCTGCTATGCTATCCTATGAGCAAGCAAACCATCTATCTTCTATCTCAGCTCAACATCACAGAACCCACTGTAGGGCATGGATGTTGACAGATGCAATGCCCGGTAGAACAGTTTTTTGTCAAGCAATTTGAGGATTTGAATCATGTAAGCGTGACCTGCACCCAAGGAAATATTCAATGATGGTATGTACACGCGACCCAAAAATCAACAATCCAGCACATGCACTGCTTGTTGCATGTCGTGATCAGTTTCAAGCCTGGCCTTTAACGACCTGATTTTGTGCTGATCAAGACAGCCTCTACTGGTGCTATGGATCAGGTTGGTGAAAAGGTGCGTGCGGAGCGTGTGGAGTCTGAGATCCCTATGAACCCGTTCACTGCTGGCGTATACGTGGCGATGATGATGTCTCAGGTATACAATCCCAAGTTTTGCGGATTCTTTCCTGTGAATGCAATTGACCATGGATGTGACCACTTGGCAACCGTTGGAGATCTCACATGATCTAATTGCCATTGGGGTTCTTCAAGGGATGAATGAGCTTTGCCATGGGTGCAAACTTTCCTAATTACGATTTATGTGGTTGTGCACAAATGTGTGTCGATTCAACTCATGGATTTCATGCTCCGTGTTCTTCATGCAGATTGATGTCCTGCGC
>NHOP01001177.1:0-11540 GCA_018697155.1 Pyramimonas parkeae | reverse complement strand
ATATATATATATATATATATATATATATATATATATATATATATATATATATATATTATAAATTAATATACGAATAACATGAATAATATGAATTTTCATACATAACATCGTTATCATCGTTATACATATTCATTATTCGATCCAAGAATCTGGAGCAGACATGCTTGGGGAAAAGTGCGCACTCATCCTTGGAGATGCAGAAAGCAGAGCTTACAAGCCGGCAATCATCTACATTTGGAACACACGAAGTGCCTGTTTCAAAAGGAATACCATGGCTCAGCATGATTTAATGATTGGGATGGTAAGATACCTTCTCCTTAGATAAAGCAACATGTGGCTTCACACGATACAAAGGTCTCGAAAGCTACCCGGTGCACTGACAGAACTTAGCTCGATATTCAATTGACGTGACTTTCCGCTTTGACAATTCTGCGGCTGCTAGTGTTCATAAAGGGGCTGTACTCAGAATTCGAACCACCAATATCATCATGGCAGGGTGACAAACTACCGCATCGAAAGCGAAGCCTTCGATCTGTTTTATAGGTATTCAAGTGTATGCTGAGCTCCTGCAATACATTTCTTGCCCTCCAGGTATGACCGCATCCATGATCTGGTATACATATACCCACTCTGCGGCGGGCAGTATTCAAAAAGCCCATTTCTCCGCAATCAAACCTGTATCCTCACGGTTTCGTGTGGTTAGCTACTGCACCAAAAGCGTTCGGCTTGAGCATATTGAAATGAGCCAAGTATATGTTGTCTCTGCAGTGCACCAGCCATTCGTACAAGTTGTATCTCTATAGCCGTTCATCGTGCTTATCATGACGATTGCACCTGCACGAAATGCTTGCGCCGTGTACGTTTACTTTAATGTCGTTTCAGCGATTTCGATTGCAAAAATGATCACTGCACTATTCAGGAAGCTGATTTTACATATTGACTTCACAAATTTCGGCATTTCGCGCAAGCACCATAGCATGTGTACTCTTTGGCTCAATCTGCAAATAACAGTGAGATACAACATAATCAAATGATTGGGATTTGTTGATATCTTTGAAAGCTTTTGTGTAGCAGATGAGTTTGTGCCTCATTTTCAGTACCATTAGTGCCTCAGTTCAGCATATAGGCATCGAATTGGCTAGAAGAAACCTGTCAAACCTTGTGTGAGGTGCCCGTTCACAATTGAAGATGACTTCCCCCCATCAAATTACAACGATGATTTGTTTGGTACACCATTGCAACAACTTCGATGTGATTGGCCCCACAATCTTGGATAAGTGTTCAGTCTAAACATGCGTACCCATCCGGTGATAGTGTTTGTTGACTCGCAATTGACCTTGCATTGGCGAAACAATATTTTGCCCCGAAAACATCCAATATAGCCAGAACACAAGAAACGCCCCTTGACATGTGCATTTGGGCTATTACCAGTCTCCAAAACATCTTGGTGTATCTTCACTGAGAAAAATTACACACTGAGGATATGTGGAGTCGGATATCCAATTCCAATTCAATGCAATTCACATCTCAGGCAATGGCGATATAACTGACGAAATCTAGTCGCTACGCAAAGTTGGAATTCCATTCCCATTTCAACGCCAGGACTAGATTTTCTCACTCATATAGGATA
Source organism: Pyramimonas parkeae (assembly GCA_018697155.1). NCBI lineage: Eukaryota > Viridiplantae > Chlorophyta > Pyramimonadophyceae > Pyramimonadales > Pyramimonadaceae > Pyramimonas > Pyramimonas parkeae. Next base: position 9,910 of record NHOP01001177.1, on the reverse strand, counting down.
TTGCCATTGCTTGGTACGCACATCATGGCCCCAGCACAATCAAAGTGCATGCAACTCATGATGTGAGCCCATTTCCCTGACAATGTAGACTTGCGAGCGGGAACGTTGTTATGCATTATACTATGGATCAGTGGGTATCAATCATGCTGAATGTCCGGCCGTAGCTTTGATGCATAACATGCTGCATGGGTATTGGCAAGTGCACCAAGTAACGGAAACAAGACATGCACCCTCAGGTGTTCTACAGAAACAGTACTTTCACCCTCACCAGCAGATAATAATGTGTAGGCATTTCAGCAGTGGATGCCACTAGTGCAGGGCGAATCCGCTGTTAGCTCGTCATTAGCTCCGGGTTTCACACCCTGTAGGGGATTGTGCCACTGCATACTACCAAATCCAGCAGTCAACGGACTGGTCCAATATCCTGATGACAGAATACGCATAAGGGCGCGCTCCATCTCAACATCGTGACGAGCATCCCATCCATGGAAGTGGGGATCCTGGTTTCGCGCCCCCCCCACACAAAACAACGAGTGTGGATCACAAAGCTCCATTTGCAAGCATGTTGCATGGCGACTCAGGCGAGTTGGAGGTATAGAAAATGCCATGAGGCAAAGAGGTGTTCAGGACCAAACCAACATCGTGATTTTTGTTTGTAAAATGTGCATGAATTCAACGAGTGTTGAAAACAGCATGTACTTGCTAGTCAACCACATACCAAACAAAGGCATCTGTTGGGGTACCGTCAAACATTACAAAGTTGGGAACAAGACGAGCCCTTCCGCACCTTAAAGTACTCCAGATCGGACAAGTCTTTGTGATTGATGGTGCCAACCCCCATCCCGAAGACATCTACATGGGAACACTCCATCAAGGCTAGGCAGAGACAGTACAAACCGGTGCTGGGCACTGCATCGCCATCTTGACCATCTTGCAGAGTTTCCAAGAGTTGCTCTGCAATCTGCTGCACTTGCTTGTCCATAACCTGCATGAATATGTCTAGAAATTGTAAAATGAAGTGCGCCAAAATGAAGTTCCCTGTGCTTGTATGAAGAAATCATGGAAACCGATTCGGGCATGTCGCCTATCTATCAATGTATTCGTCACTCCAATACTGTCTAAACAATATAACGAAAGCTGTTTACAATCGAAAATGGGAGACAACAGGATCATGATTTTGGGACTGACAAAGAATCGTGTTCAATCTTGAGCTTGATCATTTCTTTTTGGGATTTTAGGCATGATCACGAGTGTATTGCATGGTATGTGTGGCAGAACATCAACTCTATGTGAACAAGCATGCGTTCGATAGCGTCCATCTTGTAGGTGCCTGCTTGAACTGAAAAATGAATGCTTTCTCTTCATGCAAGACAGCTGGATGGGAGTGTAACTGACTGTTGGACGCGGATTGACTACTCTGCGCACACACGTCCCCCCCGGGGAGTACTCAATGCAAGGTCCCCTTGAACCTGCAGTCACACCACCATACATTATCATTACAAGTATAAGAAATGTTCAAAATATTTGGAACGCTACAACAGCCAGCACATTGCGGTGATTCCCGAATGCAAAAATGATGATATACAATTTGATCTGTGATATATTGGTGTTCCAAGGAAATACGTTCTCCTTGGACCACGCAATCCGTGTGTTGACACTATACACGGATTTCGAAGGTGACCTTGTGCAACGATAGGAATTAGCGCGCGATTCTGTTGACATGGCACCCCGCTCTTGTGGTAAGGGTCATGTCCCCATATGTACATTGGTATTTCGTCATTCATGATTCCCCATGCGGCGTGCGGGAGGCTGTTCAAGCCATGGAATCCCTTATTCATCATGTACATGAAGTGCTAGGATGTAGTAGCGATCCATTTCGGATAAGTGATAGAATGGAGATGAAGGCTCTCTGCAAGATACCTCGAATGCACCTGTTGTCAAAATATCCTCAACATTAGAACGCCAAATCATCTGTCCATGCAGAGCTGGCGCTGTCATCGTTCGTGTAAGGCACACACTCGAATTACACTCTCTGAAAAACATTGTGACCCTCCAGTACAAATCAGGCTCAGGAAAAATCTTCAAACAACATTAACAGGCAACCACCTGTCACTGGGTCGGAGCCTTTGGCGTCACCAACTACAGTGACTCTCGGCTTTTCCCCAGTATCCATTTGAAATTCAACATTTTCTCGCACTAGCAAGCGTAGCTTCTCCGGATTGACGCATTGAGTGTATGTGCGTAGCCCCACGTCAGCAGCAAAGTCCTTCAGCTGAGGAGGCACCCATCGTAAACGCAATTATTGCAACCCCGCACTGCACATGTTAAGGATGCATCCCAGTTGTTGTATTCCTAGAATACCACATGAAAGCTGCACATATGAACATGGAATGCACAGGGCTTATGAGAACATTGAACCAACAACTCATTTGTATCCTCATGTGAACATTAATCTGCATTTTGTTGACGAAGTATCATCGCAGTTCTCCAATGGCTCCTCCGTTCAGAACACCAGTAGTGACGAAGGTGCATTGACAAGAATGTCTCACTTGGAATGGGTCAAGGCAAACTGGTACTACGAGTGCATGTTATTGGAAGCGAATACAATAATTGTGTGCGTTGAAACACGAATGATGTTTTGTACACTGTTTTGAACCAACACGCACCGGAGCAAAATTCATGCGGTAGACGGCATCCGCTGCATCTATTCGAGGTCCGAATTCGGACCTACGCATGGATGAGTCGTTCCCCACCACGCTGCAGTTACGATATAATGTAGAGGATGGGTGTATTCCTGTGCTCTCCAATACAATTTCAACATGTCAAACTGTCTGAAGATATCTACAACAACTCATCGACAATCAAATGATCCATACACCATAATCCTAAGGGTCTCATACCGTCTGGACTGCACATAATGACCCGTTGAATTGAATGATTATTTGATTGCGCTTGAAAGTCCTTGTGCAACATCAAACGCGTTTCCAAAATACATGTCAAAGTACTGTGATAGTGCTTGAGAGTCAACCCTTGTCATAATTCGAGGAAGCCTATTGTACCATCTTTGGACACAAGGCGCTGTGCTTTACTAGACTGTTCAAGAGAATTCTTCCGAATTAATCGTGCGGCTATGTCATCTTCCCGGGTGCCTCCATGGAAATACCGCCTGCCATCTGTGCCACAACCAACAACTTCAGAAAGTGAGTCAAAACATGCCTCCTCAGGTCAGCAGATATGACCCATGGAAATGGAAATTCGAATGTGGGTCAAATGTGATACATGAATGTCAAGAATTAGACTATTCCCAGCTTTGGCCGGTCAATTCTCAACAAAATTCCGTGTGAAGAAAGTTCGCAGGCGCAAAGATGATTGAATGATGGGTGCTGCTAACACTCCCTTTGAAAATCCGAAATTGGAAAGCATTTCAAATATCCAAACGAAAGTGATCAATGAATTAAGCACGGTGATATCAAAATCTTGGTGAAAAATAACTGCAGCAGCATTCAATAAGGAGAAGCAACATCTACAACTCGCCCACAATCCACACAAATACACAAACATAATCGGCATGGTATCCATACACCACACAAGTGCTTGCGATCAAAAGTGCGCTTCACCTGGAGGATTTCAAGAAGCTATGCTTTGCCCTATACTGGTTCCGTCTCGAGGCATTAATTTAGCTGCCACGCTAAAGTTTGGGGACCTAAAACTTCTTCTGTGAACCGCATGCCTTCGGCGAGACATCGGCGGTGGATGAATTGCCATGCGAAGCGAGACGGGGACTTCTGCCATTGCGTTTATCGTTCCACCTGTTCACGTTCCTGCGAAATGTTATCAAAGTGTACAGGTCAACACACGATTTTCGCTCACCAGGAAGCTCTGTGAAGCACGCGCGTTTGCCTGTTGGTACAAAGGGAAATGCGATGCAAAGAGCTCCGCATATAGCTGCGATCGTCCAACGTGGAACACCGACCCCACAGAAACCCGCTACCGATCGCCGCGCACCCATTTTCTGGTTGGTGCGGGGCACACGTTCCCTTACGAAACGGTGTCGGGCTTCCTGGTTTGATGTTCAATTCGGACTTCAAGCGGTCCAGTTCTCATGTTTTCGCAACACACAATCTCGCATACACCATTCAATACAGTGGGGGTAAGTTGAACTGTCCAGGTAAGGCGTTGCCCGAAATGGCATGCAGATTTCGTCGAAGCCTCTTTCCCACTGTACCGGCATACGGGTATCGTTGTGTTTTCCAATATCATTAAATTCTCTGAACTATGAATGTTGATGATAAGGTGTTAATGTGTAGATAGATGATCGGGCGGATTGGAAAACCAGCTGGTATCGGGAGATGAGCATGAGCAATCACCTGGGTGATCTTGATAGGCAATTGCAATAGAGATGAAATTTCTTTTCAAGTGTCATCATGATTCAAATGATCCTTCTGTTGTATTCGGTTGGGGCCCCCCACACTGGTGATGTGGGCAATCCGCATCCCCACTCCATTGGCCAGGGCGGCCCCGCGTTGGCAAGTTGAATCTTTTGTTGAGAAAATCATCATGCCCTCTTGTTTCACATCCATATGTAGGGACGCGTACACTTTTTCAGACCGCGTTTCGAATACAGGCATGATGGCGTGTACTGGTGGGATAATGTTGTGATGAACGTTCATCTCGGAGTTCGATCATGATGCCTTGCAGCTGGACTTGTCAATTCTATGGCAGTGTCCACATGTACTTGATTTTCTCCAATTATGTACGCCGATCGCCCTCGGTGGACCAACATTTTTTCTTTCTGGACACCCACATCTTGGAAGTTTGGGGTCCCACCCCATCCACCAGAATCTCTCTTCACTTGTTCGTTCATTCGTGAAACTTGCTACGCGCCCGACGAGGCGCGTGGCTTCCCGCGTGCTGCGGACCTGCGTCCTCGATTTGGCAAGTCGCGTGTGACTCGGCACGCTCGTCTATCGGCTTCGTGACTGCAGATCCTGAACCGTAGCTCAAATTTTCAGCCGTGACTGGGATAGCCTCCCATCGTATGCTTATCATTTTCCCACCTGCAAGCTCTGAGTGAAGGTGTTGAGCAAACTAGTTGATGTTGCGTGCCTTCACCCGACACAGAACAGTATATTCAAACATAGCTGTAGGAACGATAATGCAGGTGCCAACGACAACAGTTCCAGGGAGCGCAGACGGACAGTGCGCTGCAGGACGGGATGCCTGCAACCCATCTCGATGTGGCAAGCTTGTATCCTTTCTCCCCCAAGCTCGTACCTTCTACAGGCGACCTTTGCCTAGCCCTCCAGCCATCCCTTTCGCATCGGCAGAGGGCAAGGTGACTTGTCAATAGAAATGCTTGGTCTTGGAACCGCGTGTTTTATTGTGATTGCTGATAAAGTATGTTCTCTGCAGGTGAAATCTGTTGTGCTTTAGCGCTGGCTTGCTTTTGGTAGCAATTCACTTAAACCACACAACAACGTGGACTCCAAGACATGTAAACGTACGAAGTGCACTGGAATGCGTGTCAGAAACATCTTGTATGACATATCCCGGATATGATTAAGCCAGCTCCGTGGTATGTTGAAGTTCATGGGTGCTGAGTGTCTTGCGCTTACGCTTAATGCATGAGATTTTTTGTTTTCAGCCAGACACGAGTGCATGGATAAGGGGCATGCATTTGGGAGTGCTTCAGCTGACTGGCTCATGACCATTCTCTCGCATATGAGATAATTTGAAATAGTCTATACTCCTGGTCTAAACGATCATGTACATGAGAATCCGAATGCCCAGACAATGCGTGAAGTCTTTAGAGTAGTACAATGAACAAGGTATTGGATGCTGTTGGATCCACTTATTGTCACATGGTAAAGTCTTTTATGAATTTCAGAATACCAATGTACATTAGTCCAGAGTATGATTGTGTCGCTCCCTATAAGCTGCATGTGCCCCTATTCAAGAAATGTAATTGATGGAACAACGCATCAGGTTTTCTCACGATGGGGGTTGCAGGCAATGTTCAGAGAGTCCCTCGAGCAAGGATACATGGAGGGGTATTTCCGTGCGTGCCCTGTCAAAACGGCATGGACATGTGTTTATGGTGTTTATGATGTGAAGCGCTTCCTTTGAATTACATGTGTTTTTGTTGAGACCCAATATGAATTTCATGGATCTATCATTGGTCCATCAATGACAAGGGCATCGCGCAGCTGGTTCTTGTCATGACTTTTCAAATTATTTCGAAACTGTTTCGCACCATGTTGATAGATTCTTAAATCAAGGGTGCACGATCTGTCATGCAATGTGTTTTTGCGTGTTTACAGACGACATGGTTTCTGCATAATTATCTGCAGATAAGGCGACACAATATTAGGCCGGTGTCAATTGCCCCTGCTGCTACAAGTGCGTTCGTTCGCATCCCGATTGTGGTTTTCATCACATCTGCATTCGCATTTTCAAATCACACAAACTATATTGTATGGGTTGCAGTCTAATCATTTCATTGGTCTTCTCCTTGGGTGTTGTTTGGGTTTGGAGGCATCTCCATTATAATGACATAGGAGTCCTTCGCGACATTATTGGATGTTCTGGAGATTCACCGGGCGGCACGGGCGGTGCTCCATGAATCATCATTCCATTTCGCAGTGATTGGCTCAAACTAGGGTTGTGCCCCAGTGCACTTCTGTGGTCAGACCTGTCCTGTGTGCACTTGGTGGGAAGCCAGCACAACTGAGTCCCTAGGAGCATTAGTTTCAGCCATGGTCTCATCTATGGGCATGTGTGCGGACACAATCTCTTCTCAAACAAGCCTCCTAGAAATTCAATACACAGCCATTTGCTTGTGACATTCGTTTGTTTAAACTTTACATGTGTGTGCTAGACCGTAATTGTGGTATAAGGTGAGTGAGAAATCTCAATCGCATAGCTTATTCGCCGGACTTGCTGTGCACGTGACGACCAAGGCCCACGATCTTATTGTTTTGAATCACGATCAAGATTGCGGCTGTTCTGTTTCTAAGGCAGAAGGTTGGAGTGGACAATGGGTGCACTCTACCCCGGTGGCGAAAACATTGACGTTTTTCTGTGGGTGATGAGGCTAATTCATGGTTGGGATAGAGTTAGGTAGAACCATCCGCTACAGCGCCAGACTGCTGCCATTTGCTGTGCCAAGGTATATGCTTCAGCTATGGTGTTTTGACGCTCATGTGCTCGGTAGGACGGTTTCGCATAGCTTCGCACGTCTAGTTTACCCAGGTGCTGGCCGCCTAAGAAATAGGTGGACATCTTGATTGGTTGACGAATCACCGATGTTATTGCTGAGCTAGTAACAGGAAGAATTTGTTGCATGTTTTGAGCCGTAAGGTTGTGCATCTGAAGCTTGCTTCTGTTTTTGAGATATGTAGTGGGATATGACCCCTGCCGGCTGGGCGGGAAGCCACATAAGCTAGTCACACAGTAGAATTCCAAACCCTGGCAATATCCCTTCAAGGAACAATGCACCAAGCCCACAGATGCAATATATAGATCGTGCAAGATGCGCCCTATATGTTCAAAATTCAAGTCCTTCAGGGGACATTTTCATGCACACCAGAACAAACTTCTTGCTCACATGCTTGTATGGCCGAGTGATCCCTCCAGGTCCGGAGGTTTGACACATGACCGACATTGCTCCTATCGGGTGCACTGCCGCAGGGTTGGCTGAGCAATTTGTCACGCAGGTGGAGCCTGCTTTCTGCGGACTGGTGCGAGCACTGCCCCTCGTGCGCATGCACAGTGCATTGCCTTGAGATTATCAAACCTGAGGATCAGTAGGAGTAGCAGCTCTTGTGTACTGGGATGGACGGCTTGGTCGGTGATGGCCTGATTTGCCTTCATGCTCCGTTGCTCAACTAAATTGGAGCTTGCAACCTTCCTGGATCGCGATTGTAGTTTTGATGGGCGCGGTTTCCATGTGATGTTGTTGTAGTGCCTTGTTAAGGCCCCTACAATGTTCAACGAGATCATGAATGACACTCTTACTTAGCCGCTTGCCAGGTTTCCCAAACGTAAATCCGTTTCTTGCATTACTCGCTTTGTTTCTTCCGCTGCAGCATCGCGAATGTAAAACGTTTGCCTTCTTGGGCCTGTGTGCGTGCAATGTTTTCCTATTCAATTCATAGCGTGGGTGATGCTCGTAGAATTTGTAGTTGAGTAACGCACCCTGCTTGCAACTGGCAGCACAAGCGCTACCACGATGGGACCACAGTGATGCTATGAATGTTACACTGTGTTATCCTCAATATATCCGGCGCACGCTTCTTCCTGCATTTGATTCTCAACTTTCAGGTCACAATCAGTGGGATGGCATTAACGCCTTTTTGATTTGGGGGAGGGTCCAGGAATGATTTTTTCATGTGAGCGGAAGAACAGAAACCGTCATTTGCACTTTGCTGTGGTTTGTAAACGAGCGATACTGTTGTTGAGGCAGTCGGCAACGAAGCTTGAGGGCGTGTTTCTTTCTCTACGTATCAGACTCTGCTGATTGTCGAGAGACTAGTTTCCAGCCCCCGAGAAAAAAGGCTTGCTCGGATATGATGAATGCCAAATCTTGAATTCGTAACAACGGATTGTTCACCTGCTCGTGTGGTGGCATGGGCGACTGCAGTCCTCCCTGGCCATGGTACTCAACGCGTTGGAGATTGACCCGCGCCGCATTTGGAAGGTGCTAGTCCACCACCACGCATGTCTGAGCAGCTCCGTATTTTCAATAAAGTGTCCTTTCGTGATCGTAGTTTTCTGTTGCTCAAGGAATTGTGCGTGGTCGGAGATGCTTGCAGTGGCGAAGCTCCCAAGTGCTCATATCTGCACATGTCTTGGAAAGCCTCTCCCGCATTTGCACTGTTGAGGCTCACAAACATGGAGCGAGGGAATGCATTAAGCGAATCAGATCACTTGAGGGAATGAGATTTTGCATCAACGACCGTGGCAGGAAGATGTTGGTGCCATGCGTGCACTACACAAAGAGCAGGCCTATATGGATCGCTGTTCCCCACATTTTATGTCAATGTGGATCACCGGGTGAATGCCAGTCTACAATTTCTTGGCAAACATGGTTCAGGTCTTGCATTTGTTATGTGTACTCTGCCTCAGCATCTTGTGCAAAAGCTGAAAAGTGGCTTGTTGGGTCGGCGGTTGTCGTTGTTATGCCCCCTGCTTCCCGCCAGTTTGATAGCGGTCAACAGTTCCAGGTCTGATTTCGTTCGCGAACGTTTTGACCATCTCATTGCATACAAGTTGTGGTCGTTTTCGGGCAAAGCTCCTTCTGCGTCAAAGCACGCATCCTGGCTCCTGGTGTCCTACACTGGTAGGTCATTGCGCATGCATATGTCTGTGAATCTCAGTTTTGAATGTCGTTGAAACCGTAGTAGCACACAGGTTTGCCTTTGCTGGAGATGTATCATTGACCGCGCTGCCCCGAGGGTCACCGTCGATCCGTGAGTGGCGTCTCCAAGTTTTGAGTGAACTGGCTTGTGATTGGCAGGTTTGAATTTTCGGGTTTACATCCGAGTGTGTGCCTGCTCTGTCCCGCCTACTTTCCACCTTGGCACACTAGCGCTTCCAAAGTGTTTGCATGCCTTCCAGGCTTACATGCTTTCTGTCTCACACACCTCTTCACCTTTGTAATTGCATTTGTATAGAGCCGTCTGGATGGTCATGTGGTGATGGATTTTGAGGGCATGTGTACTGTTCCTTGTGATGTCTGCGCAGGGAGCCTGGCGCTGGTTCGATGAAAAGATGCTGGACTGCTGCGAGTCCAACGCCAAGGTGTGCAACGGCTCTTGTCCTGTCTCTTATACACATCTAGATGTGTATAAGAGACAGCGCTGCATCTATTCGAGGTCCGAATTCGGACCTACGCATGGATGAGTCGTTC
>NHOP01001176.1:0-11539 GCA_018697155.1 Pyramimonas parkeae | reverse complement strand
CGAGCTTCAGCCAGTATTGGCGGGGCTTCCTGAGCGGCGAGCTGGAGGTGTTATGCCAGCTGGTGATTCTGCAGCGCGTCCAGAAAGGGGAGCAGATGCTGGTCATGGGCGAAGCCGCATCGTTCTTTGGTCTGGTGCTGAGTGGGCGGGTCAAGATTTTCGACAAGCGGCACGACCTAACGAGGTGCGCCTAGATGGCGATCCAACGGCTGGTGTCGCGACGGGGCTCGGGCTGAGTGTGCCCAGTGCACGTGGTTGCAGTGCACTCGCAAGAGAATGACCCATGTTGTTTCTGATTGTTCGTACCCTACGGATGTGCCGGCGGACTGGAAAGGCCAGCCCTGATCCGCCAACATGGTAGCCAAGTGTGTACTTTAGGCGCCGCTGTGGGGGAACGCGTTGCAGCAAGTACACATAAGCACGTCTGGTCTATATTGGACAGTATCATCATTGATTTGGTCAAGACAGGCTGTGTGATGTGCCCTCGTATGGTTTGTGCATGGTTGAAAGCTATTAGTGCATCTGAGTTTCCCAATGAGATGATTGAAGCACGTGTGTTTTCGAATGGCTGAAACGCTGAAGGACACGCTTGCAGGTATATCGACAAGGGCTCTCTTTTTGGGAACAGCGAGCTTTGCGTTGGTGGGGTTCGCTTCTATGATGCCTGGGCTGAGGAGGAGTGTATGATTGGCATATTTGCATATGCCGACATCATCCATCTGAACATCAGCTGCCCGGAGCTTGGTTGCAAGGTGTTTCAGAAGCTCACTTACGCAGGTGCGCTGGATTCAATATGATTTTGGAGGGATCCAGTGCGTGGATACATAGAAACCTACACAACCATGCAGTCAGCATGCTCCAATAGGTTACTTTGCCCTATAGAGCTCCTTCCGAAAAATGATTCGCAGCACACTGTGGGTTGTGTAGGTTTCTATGCAAGGTGTTGTTGAGCCATTTCGGAAAGCTGATACATTGTAGAGCACTGAGGCATACTTCACATGACCGTCTCGTGCGGACAGTCTACTCCTCGACTCGCATCAGCGGGGAACATGGCGCTGCAATCAGGTTTGGAGGCTGCCCTTGATGATTTTTGGCCTGTGCATTTTCGTGTAGTTGCTGCCTTGCAGCTGTAAGCCATTACCGATGAACGGTATCTCGCACATATTTGGGGATCTATGGCTTGCTTTGCATACATTTGCACTTTTGTAACTTGTGTACCCGATGATATTTCAATATGTTGGTTTACGTGCTCTTGCTTGGACCGCAGCGGTGCACGAGCTGCGCGAGGACGTAAACGGCATAAGTGAAATGGAGCGGCTTCAAGTGCCCCCCCCAGGCTCGGAGCCCATGGACGAACAGCAGGCCGACGCGCTGGCGCATCAGGTACCTGCAGCAATGGTTCAAGACTTTGCTTGGCATTCGAAGGTCTCGGTGCTGAATACTCAAATATATCTGGAAACACTCTAGTTCTCAGGTCCCATTGCGCGGAAGCGTACGCGCAATTGTTTTCAATAATTTCAAGAACAAGCTTCTGCTGGATGAGATTTGCAATTCCATAGAGTACATACGCCGCCGCGCCACTGGCGAATGCTCTGGAGCAGCTCTTTATTGGTTACTTCTCTGATAAACTTGAACAAACTCCATGACAGTGCGCATGGATGCCCTGGCACTTGTATGGCCTGGATCGAGGCCTGTATGAAGGTTTGCCCAAACACCACATTCAAGGGGGGGCGGATGTTGAGACAAGATCCCAGGGCCAGAAGGGCGGCGGACTCTGGCCTTGCGCCTCGCCTGTGTCGCCATGTAGTAGGCTCCGCTGCCTTACAGGATGCTGGGCGCTGGCGCGGGTAGGTGGGGACGACGGTGCTGGGGAAGCGGCTGCCCCACAAGGCGGTGCGCGAGCTCATGTCCTTCTTCTCCCCGCCGCGCCTGATGCACCGCGGGGAGCGCGTGCTGCGCAACCGACAGTATTCCAGTGGTGTGCTCATGGTGCTGGACGGCGTCGTGGAGTCCAAGATTGACCGTATTGACACGCGCACAACCGCCAAGACGGTTGCAGGCAACGTGGTGGGGGAGATGGGTCTGCTGCAGGTGCTCGAAACACTCATACAAGCGCATACAATATACCAGCATCATCACTGTTGATGACGTAAACAATGAAAGTGATTGGGCAATCGTTCTGACGCAAGGAAGTCAAGCCAAGGGACAACATGTGCATACATGTCGCACACCTGAAGCACAACATTCTGCACTTGATTATTGGACAAGACTCTGGTCAAAGTATGTTTCGAGTGAATTTGGAAATCTTATGGCTATTTGTGCTTCAAAAAGCGCCCTGCAGCCATCATGCGTGATGATAAATGCTCAGCCGTTGAATGTGCCGTGTTGCGAAGCTGCGTCCAGCAGTGCTATGCCGACGATCTGCCAGCTGAAACGTCCAACTGTCAATTCGGAATCATGGTTTACTTACAGGTGCATGGCTTCAATGCCAACCTGGTGCGACAGTACAATTACTTTGTGACGTCTGAGACTGCAACTGTCACTCTACTCACTTTCGACCGCTTGACGGATTTGAACGTGGAGAACCCAGAGCTGGCACGAGACGTGTTCTTCAACATCATCCACAAGTACATCGTTGACCTTCAAGATCAGGCACGCAAGCCCGTTTCCTCATACATGTCTTGTGTCTGTTAAACTGCTGCTACATTTCCCGGTGCTTTTCCACAAGGTGAACGATAAAGCATGATAGCAGTATGTAAGTGGTACGCAACTGGTGTGCTGTGAGCATGCCCGTCATTTGTGTTGATCACGCTGCGAGACAGTACCTGGTCTTTTGTGCTCGTTTATCTTAGCATGCTGTTCATCACCATGGAGAAATGGTGTTGATTCTATTGGAGGTAAAGAAACAATTCCTACTACTTCGAAATATGTGAGCGAAATTATTCTCTTCTTTACAAGCGGTACATTTTCTTCGCTGCTTGATGTACCAAAAGAATCTCTTGTTTTCAGCTGCCTTGAGCTTTTTTTGCACATTTTTGGTATCCGGGTCACATTTCAGCTGTGTGAGTCTCGCATTCTTCTAAAAAGCGGCCTTCACAACACTTTCAGTTGGCAAAAGCAAAGACCACAAAGGCGAGAAGAGACAACCCAGATCTGATTCCCAAGCCCAAACCCAAGCCAACGGTCCCGGTGGTAGACAAGGCATTGGACAAGAAGTTGCAAGCAGTCACAAGCAGGTTATATGAACAGCCACCTGCAAGGGAAGCTGTTTCGCAACCTGAGCTGACAGCGCCGAGCAGGCGACCCTCCAGAACGTCGAATGTGTCGGTAGAGCGTCCAACTGGCAAACCAAGGATCAATTTTGCTAAGAAGGTGATTCGCTTCACCTCCTGCGCAACCGTTAGTGTGTGCATGTGGTGTGAGAATGTTGGTACAATCTCTCTGGAGATCAAGGGTTCATATGATACAAAACAAGTTCTCAGGTTTGCATGGTCGAACTTAGAAAATTGTGTCTGCTGTCACTGCTCGCTGCATGTGCATACGTACTATGGGCATGCAAAGAAAGATGTATGACCATGTTTGGCCTGGTGTTAATGCAGGATTATTCTGCTGTGGAGTCGCGGTACAAGCAGGATGCCCCTGGTTTCATGAAAGCTGTAACTCGGGAGCAAAGATCGAGCTTTGAACCAAGACCTAGTGTTAACATCGTCCTGAGGTTTGTATTTGCATTTCATGATAGCCTTGTCGAGTACGTCATACACAACACAAGGGTCAAGGATGCTAGACTGGCGCTTATTGGATTGTGATCAATATATGGCGCGAAAACGGTGAAACCGCAACTAGTACTTTCCGCAGAAGGTTTTTCGTAGTATATGCCTTTGCCTTTTATTTCTCAACATGGATGTGAAGCCCGAAGTCTTGTATTGGCAGTACTATTTCGTATTCGGATATCTTTGTGCATATTTAGGAAGGCAGCCGTATACCATTCGTGCTATCTCAGAATGTGGTCTGCTGTGTTTTGTACATTAGGGTGCTTCTTCCAAGAAATTTTGCAGTGGACATGTGTACTGCTTGGTAGTCTTTAAGTACGAAAAGACTTGGATATGTGACTGCATTTTCCATAACCGTTCGAGGCAATTGTGTTTCTGCACATCCGTGTACGCGGGACAAAGGACCTCATCGCTGGTACAGACAAAGCCCGTGCACCTCTTCCACCCTTGTTGGATCGTGAGTAGCCGTCCTGATGTCGCTGGCATGGTTTCCTTGCGTGCAGCGGGAACATCCCCCCTCGGATGGAGCTGACGCGCACGTTGTCCATATCGGGGGAGGCCCTCGACCCGTCCCCCAAGAGAAGCACCTCAGGTCGCGACGCCGCCGCCACCTCCTTGCAGCGCAGCTCTCCCTCCAGATCCTCCCAGGCCCGAGGCGGTCCGCACGACGTCTGGGCAAGGCCGCAAGCCCTGGGAAGTAGCTCGAGATCCTTTCGAAATCACCACTTCCCAGAGCATGACCAAGAGATTGTGACAACCACGTTCTGTGCAACCAGCCAACGCGAGAACGGCTGGAGGTGTGTGGCATCGCCAGGCTCAATTTGCTCTTACTTTTGGGCCTTCACTTTGGATGATAATGCTTTCCCCCATTGTACGCAGAGAATGCGTGGTTTCAATGTCCACTGCAGACTGTCTGCCTGTTCAGTTATGTGACTACTATGTGTTTTGACTTCTCTCAGGAGCACGTTGGCAGGCGTACTACAATTCCATCAATTCAAGAAACACAACATTTGTATGGAAGTAACCTGAACACGTCGACAAGCTGCATAAAAATGTATGCACTCTGGCGCATTCTTGACTCTGAATCAACCAGTACTCCTTCATCTGCCCTCTCTCCGCTCCTCCCGAGAACCCTTGCGCATTTGCGAATCAACGGGGCGGGTTGCGTGCAGTGACGCTTCTGCTGCTCCAATCTTGGGACTTTTCCCGGACCCTGAGCAGTCCCCGGTGTCCAAACCGCCGCGGGCGCAATACCTCCACTCTGCGCGACCCCCCACCCAGCCCCAGCTCGAGGCGCGCGCCCACTACTACGACCAGCACTGCCTCAAGCTGCAGGGAGCCGCATGCCTTGTGCCGCACTACCAACCCGGGGAGGTTGCGCCTCCACATCTGGGGCTGCGCGTCCAAAGCGCGCATGCGGACCCCAGGACGCCTCTCGGGCAACAACGCCGCAACCAGATGGAGTCGTCGTCAAAGGACCCGCACCGCGTATACCCTAGCTTGTCCAAGGTACATGTCCACTTGATCACCCAGGGAAAAGTCGCACCGAGGTGCGTGGTTGTGTTTATGTGAGCTGTGAGGAGACTGATCCATGGTCTTTCGATTCTGGTGGACAGAACCCAAGAGGCGACGGGACGGCGTGCTGTTTTGTGGCTATTGATTGTGTACGTGGATGTTTATTACTGCTCCTCGGATCATGAAATCAGTCCTTTGGCTTTTGTCAACCATGTTGAAAATTCATGTTTTTGGATGCATGGTGGTGAGAGTACTCTGAGATGGTCGACATGGTACACCAAATTCTGCGCATGTGAATATGAAGGCGCCTGTTAATTGATTCTGGGTATGAGTCCGTGAGTTGGAATTGTACGACTCGACAAGAAGTTTCCTGGTTCAGATGATGCACGAATATCTGTGAGCGACTACTTGTCTACATAAGCCTATTTTGCTTCCGCTGATTTGGTACTTTGCAGGATACGGAAATTTAATTGCTGTCGTGACCGCGGAACATACTTGGCTCACTGATATCAGACGAATTGCTTTCTCGGTTAAGCCACACTATATCAATCACCCGCAAAGCAGGCATTCAAGTGCGTTTTCATCAACCATTTGCCTGGGAAGCCATCTCTGGGAATTGAGGAAGACACCCATTTCCATTGACTCTGGACGTGAGAATGCTAGAAAATGTATGGGGATAATCTATCAGGTTTCCTACCACTTTCATAGAGCACAAGAGTATGCCAGATACAACAAAATGAAGTTCACGCTTCTCGATGCATTTTGGATCTCTGTTTTGTGCTGCACCTTCGCAAAACATCCGCCTTGATTTCTCTGTGCCACATCGGGTACTTTTGGTGTATGCTTGGTGCAGCGTGGGGCGAGATCAGCAATTCCTGGAGGTAGGGTCCCCTTCCCAAAAGCGACTGGTGGCCAGGAGAACGACCTTGCGTGGAACGGCATCACATGGGCGCCAAACCCGCTAGGCTCCAACCAGATGAACTTGGACCCCGTCCCCCATGCGCCACAGGCGACGAACAAGGTCGCCGTGTTTCCGCCCAAGTCTGAACAGGCGGTACCGTATGGGCGCGTGAGGTAACCTAACGGCACCAGTGGCTCACCAACTTCCCTCTCATCGCAGAATTTATCTTCTCTAAACCGAGGCGCTGCCGTGTGCATAAGACACCTGGGGCGTTCAAGTGGCGAATCAACTCTCTACAGCAAGCTCCTACGTTGTTTTCTTGAGCACTTGTTATTTGAGTTGCTCCGCATGTGTTATGTACGCTCAAGCTTCCATTGCTCATGGTCGGGAGGATGAATTGGAGGCTGCATGCTTTCTCGTTAATTTTCCTTTCAGCATCATGGTTTGGAATCGAACGGAATTCTTGATGTAGAAAGTGTGTTTTCTAGGGGTTGACTGAGCCCTATTTGCTCTTCAGGTCATCGACTCCACCCGGGTCCATGCACGTCCCATACCCGCAGCGCGGAGCCTCCACTCGCGAGGCTCGAGCAGCCAACAAATTTGAACACCTCGACGCCCGCCCAGGCACAGGTGTGAACATCCTGAATATTCACGTATAAGAGTGATAGTGATGTGTTATAGTTGTATCCTTTGGTACTGATGATGATGTTGTTGGAGATTTCATGCTCAGGCATTGATTTGCTCGGGCTCTGGTAATGGCCGAGTTTGTGAATCATCAAACAACAATGATACTCATGGATGGGTGCAGAGATACTGGACGTGTACAATCAAACCATTGCATGTATGATTGTGCAGCTTACTGCGCCAGCATGTTTGTGTAGGCTTTTCGTTGAAAGCGAAAGCCGTGAACTTTGTTCATAAGACTTGTGCAAGTACAAAGGATGTGTGTGTTTGTGTCTTTGTGCGTGCAGCACCTGCTCCATTTGGAGAGAATTTTCGAATGCATCCATGGGAGGGGCCAGTAGGCCCAGCGGAGCAGTTTCTTCCAATCTCGGCTGGTAGTTCCCGGAGCAACGCTGAGCCTGAGAAGGGCATCGCGCAGCATGTGTGTGCATGTACTGCCCCAGTGAAACGACCAGCTATAGTCCAATTCGGAATTCCTGTACGCTGTTCCATAGACGCCGTGTCATCCACGCCGCATGTTCAATCATCCCAGCATCCAAGCCATGGTCGGGGAGATGAAGTTACCATTTCTGGATCGAATGGAGCTGTTGCTGTACCCATGCATACGCAACAGCTGTTTGGTCCAAGCGGAGAGAACGCAAAGTATGTCCGCCCACATGTTTGTGTTGTCTCAATATTCTCTGAACGATTTAGATAGATGCTATGCAATGCGCGCATGGGTGAGGTCTTGCAGGAATAGTTATCAGGGATCACAGTGATGAGTTTTTGTGCTAGTCCACGATGATGCTTAGTTTGGGTGATTCTCACTGCCATCTCAACGCTGCAAGCTTTTGGATGACCTCCAAATGTTAATTCAAATGTTAATACATTCTCTAGTTGTGGTTCTCTCGAGATGCTACAGAGAATTGAGTTTCTTTGCACATGGCATCAAATAGTGAATAAGCAAATTGATCCGCATTTGCAATGACTGCCTCCCGAATGTATTCTTGAATCGCAGTTTCAATCAGAGTGATGTCATAGCAGGACTGGAGCATGGCATTCCACAGCAACAATTTATTGAAAAGCCTAGAAATCCGATGTACCGAAACGCTAGACAACTTGTTGTCCAAGGGAATCGTCAGAATCGTCAGCAACATAATCCGAGCATGTTCCAAACAACTCGCAGGTGAGTGAAAAGGAAACAGATCAATTTTCTCTCAAGTCTTTGAGCAACTGTATGAGATGCGCTTGTTTTCTTGCTCGTAATTGAACGGTGCCCATGTGCATCTGCAAAGCAAATGTTTGTTTCAAATAATCACCAGTGGAATATCATGTACGAGTACAGTGCTTAAGGTCCCAGTGTCTACCAGAATGCCTTGATGCTGACAAACCTTTCTGGAACTAACGATGATGAAGGTTAGAAGATCTGATATACATGGTTACCACGTATACGCCAGATGCACATGCATGTTCAGTTTGGATGTTGTTTCTGTGAAACTTGTTATTTGTTTTGTGGTGTATTTTTTTTGTGACGTCCTCATCTTGTCTCATGTAAACAGTGCAAGAAACGGAAGAACTGACTTGCGCTTCAATAGAGAGCTTCCTTCAACATCAGCAAGACCTTGGCATGCTCCACCTCCTTCCAATTTACATGGGCGGCAAGGTTCTCGTGCTCATGCCCCAAACCGTTTCTCGATAGGCCTCCAGCATTCATACACCAGGCCAACAGTATCGTCAGTAAGCCGTAGAAACTCCGCACAGGAAATGCAGCACGTGGCATCCACATGGGAGCAACATCGTGCTGCTACAGCATATTTTCCGCATGCACGACAGGGTGTGAAGTTTAGTGCACCAGCGCAGGTGCCTTACGTTGGGGCACAACAGTCATGACTGCCATGTGTGTCATGATATGATCTATTGAAAATGATGATTATCCTCGTAGCTAATCACCAGGCCTCCCACCCGTGGGTGCTACTCTGAAAAGTGAAAAGTTCTCCTATGTGGTCAGAAAACACTAAGGTGTGAAATCCATAACATAGGGTAGCACTTTGATTATGCGTTGTTGAGTTGAGGTGAACTGTTAGCATGTTTGACATTTGGCGAACCCTTAAATTTGAATGATGTAGTCCGGAAAAGTGAGTTGAACTATTGTCCGCTTGTGTGTGTGTGTGTCTGAACATGATTACGCATGCCGATGCATGTTGGCAAAGCTGCCACACTGCCACATAAGGTGGTGGAATGATGTCACAAAGATATTGCGGTAAACTGGACCCTGAGTAGTTTTCAAATGTTTACTTCTCGAAACTAGGTGGGTCAAGAGCGATGGATTCATTTTCCGTGTGTTTGCGGCATTCAATTCTGGTGTTTAGGGTGGTAAACTTCCTCAGCCGGTCATCGATTGTTTGTCAGGCTATCGGGCGACTTGCTTCGAACTTTTGATTTCTTCGGCAAACCACACATCTACAGCACATGGGGTGTGGCCATCGAAATTTGAATTACAACGAGACCATTCAGCGTTTGTGAGCTTGTCGCAGGCATGCCAGATATACTGGATGGTGATAGGGACTCGTAATCCTGGGGTTCTTGGTTGAACATAAGGTGTGATACATTCCTGCCTCGATACACCAGATACTGCTTATTACTCATGCTAACTGCAGGTCATCTGCAAATAGAGGCCAGCCAAACCGTTGATATTGAAACTGCTTTGATGTCTAATTATTTCGTAATATATGTTTTCGCGTTTAAATCCACTTGGTTTTGTGCGCTTCTTGCTACAGTTTGATCTGATAGACTGTCCATGCATGATGTCATGATTTCAACAGATGGTTGGAAGTGGTAATTTTCTAACATGTCAGTGATTTAGAGACAATTCACTGGGTGTGGCCCACATGTCCATTTCATACTCATACGATAATCAACAAAAGCAAAATCTCCAAATTTTCAGGTGATGGTTCCAAGCCCCATAACTGTAACATGATACAAGCACACCGGTATAATTATACATGAAAGTATACATGACTTTATCATGGCTATACATGACTTTAACACGAATATACATGCCTTTATCATGATTATGCATGAAATTATACATGACTTTAACATGATACAAGCACACCGGTATAATCATACCGGTGTGCATGTATCAAGTTAAAGTCATGGAATTTCATGTTATGCCTACGGGTTGCATCTAGTATGTTGCTGCATATTCTAGCACCACCTTGTACGCGTTTATGCGAAATTGTGAATCACATAGCCACTTGCATGTTATAGTATACGTAGTCTTATCTAGAGGGCGGGGAGGTGCGTTAACTTTGTCGCCCACCTAGATATATCGGTGCACAGGCTACCTCGGAAAACTCGCGCATCGTGACAACATGTTGCACAGTTTAAGGAGAACGTATCTCGCCATCTCCGTGAAGACAGTCTGCCCAGTAAGCTTTGCTTGTTGGTGCACCTCCAAGGCTATATTTACAGTAGTACATCACGCATATCTGCTCAAGCTTCTGGGATTGCATAATGATGTTTTCAATACGATAGTCTAGCCCAAAAGGAACTGCAAGGTGTGAAAATGACAATCACGACTAACAAATCACAGGGGTGCGCTATGTCACATAAGTTTCAATTCATCTTGCACGGTGTTGCGTTGTACTCCATCCTACATGTGTTACTATATACGTGTGCTGTCAGTTTCTAGTTCAAAACTAGAATGCAGGATAAATTCTCTTATTGACACGTGTCATTTCTTCGTATGCTCAAATTATATACACTTTAAGCTATTGAAAATTCATCGTTATAAGCCTTGTTGCAGGTGGCTGGCTAGATCATCATATCACATACCCTGGCGTATTCGTATTAGACACTTTACCCACGTGCCTCTTGGGAGTTTATCGCTATACATTCGTAGACATTGTAGCACTGCGACAAATCAATTGATCGCGTATGTCTGAACGACATGTGGCACACCCTTGCGAACTCTTGGTGGCAATGTATGTACCTATTGAATGCCTGTGTTATTTTGATTGTGCTGATCATAATTTCTCATGTCTATCCTTCACTCGATGAACTGGCTTGCTCATGATGTCCGCAAAGTTTTGACTGGTATTGACCTACTCAGGCTTGTTTCATGCCATGTTGCTGTTGTACTTGATGATACACTAAGTTTAGTTTAGGTGGTTGGGCTCGTGTCTGGATTCGCCTGAGTACAGATTTTGACGGAAACACAGACGCTCGGAACCAACCGTGGAATCCTCTTGGACGCTAACTGGCTTTCCCTTTTGCCACTAGCGTTGGCAATCTTGCACTATAAAGAGCTTAAGACAAACACTGGAAGCTGTTGACCTTGAATTTTATTCAGCACTTTGTCCAGCTGTGTGGATGCAAATCAGATCGTCAAACTTTGTTTGATCGCTGAAACCATATCCACTCAAACCTTGGTTGATTTCTGGAATGTATCTAATAAAAGAATCACTCTTGATCACGAAGTGCTATGTGTGATGATGCCTGTTGTATGGTGGGTATTGTGATAATTCTAATACTGTGAATATTAGAATTGGGTGGCAGGGTGTGCGAGCATATACTCAAGTGATGAAATGGATCACCTCTACGCCTTTTTTTGTCATAGTACTAAGCAGTAATAGCTACCAGTCACTAGGAGAAGATATCCAGCCAAGTGATATGATTGTGAATAGTA
>NHOP01001175.1:0-11547 GCA_018697155.1 Pyramimonas parkeae | reverse complement strand
GCTATTGTACATACACACCAGAACATGATACACATCCAATGCATATGATGTCATGCCTTCATATCTGTCATCTAAATTCTATAACTTCTGAATATCCGTCATGATTGGTGTATCTGATCAACATTGAGATTTCATCAATACGTGTGGGATCCGATTCCACTCGCATCACCTATAATCACTCATTTCAACGGATATCGAGTCTGTACCTACACCATTACACACATGGCTTTCATGCACGCTCGCTTCAACCAACAGGCTTGGAAGAGCTCCGCTGGCTTCAAGAGAGAGTGCGCTAGCAATACCACTATCATTAGCACGCAATTGCGAGTCGGTTGCTTGTCCCGGATGCACAGGATCGAATATGCTCATTGCTGCTCCAAAAAATATGAGGGATAATATGTACCCACATGTAGTGTTGACCAGCATTACCAACGCCACCTGGTTGAAAATTGTGATTTCACACAGGAAAAGCATGGAGCTGGAGATGATCGTTGTAGCAGCAGCTGCGGTTATTGTAACACCTGTGCGGCCCTGATGTGAATGAAGCCATATAGAGCACCAGCATAGTGCCTTAGCGACATAGTTTGCACATTCAAAATATAGGGTTGCAATTCAAAACAAATACACCACAAAACAAGGTTACTCATCATAATTGAGGAGGACATGCTTGCTTGAAAAGGCCAAAAATTCTTCGAATATACTCTAAATATCATCGCCGCTTCCAGTGTTCTACTAAATCATGCTAGCCCGACTGTGCACATAAGCAAAACTGGCAATGTATTCACACAATTCCAAAAAGGTTGTGGCATACATACCAGGGCGTCTCGAAGACGATCTTGTCCGCAATAGGAGGGTGATTCGACATAACTTATCGCCATGTGAATACAGTAATCAACGGAGGTGCCAATAAGTATTGAAACACAAAGTGATTCAATGATACCAAACTTCCAGCCCGCTGCAATCAAGAATGCGAGCATGACAACTATCTGAGCCATCACCCAAACACCAGCAAAGTATATGCATAAGGATGAAGCTGCAATAAGCATCATGTTTATTTGTGCACGGCAATTTCAGAATATGCCACCAAAGTCAAAATGAACAACCTATTCAACACAGTTACATTCCATGGAAGCCAATTTGACGATTCCAAAATGCGTTTCCCTCTTTTCCGAATAAACATGTCGGATTCTCCAAGATCTGCAGGGGGAAGCTCGGCCGTTATGGCTTGAACATGTACAGTGCCTGTATGTTGTGCTGTCTACAACATGTGCTTGAATGCACACTACAACTTCATTCGATAAACAGCATTCCGATGGAGGAACGTTGAGCACGTTTCTTTTGGTTATCCATGTGAACAGAATTCAACAATTATAAGCTATACACGGTAACGAACAACAGCTAACCAACGTACCACTTGTCCAATAGTAAGTGTCGCAATCACAGCAGCTTTGATACTTCTGGTTGTTACGAGGACAGCAACAAGAGCCTGCAACAAAAGTGGCCTAGCAAATTCAGCAACCACAGATTGCTTCAGAAATAGAGTTCGAACTCAGATAGATGCTTTGTGATGAGACAAAAGCTAGAACAAGTCAACACGGTTTGAAGAAGTACGTTTACGCAGGACAACCGATTGCTATTCTGATCAACCATATCTGTGATGGCCTGTGTGAGCCTTTTCGATGGCATGCGCACCAAACGTCGAAAAGAGGATGGCTAAAGAGTTCCCAGTGTTCATCACAAGGCGACCATACCAACCGATCAGGATCTCCTCACCGCAGCCATGGATATGCCGGGTGCAATCATGGCGCTGTGCACCACGCTGTTTTCCAGCCCAATCCGCAGCCAGAGTGAAGACGCCTGGAACGCTGTTGCCACGTCAGCACCAGGCTGGCGGTTGGCGTAGCCAATGACGGTCTCCTCCCACGCGTCCTTCAATGCGCGCAGTTCGTGCATGGAGGCGTCCAGAGGGCTCATGTCCACAAAGTACCTGGCCACGAACGAGCGTATGGTTCCGTGCTCGTCGATCACTGTCATGTCGGCAAAAGCGGAAAAGTCCCGAGAGTCCAGATTTTGGTACAGCCACTCCAAGAACTCGGCAGTGAAGTTGGTGGCCAGAGGAAACTCAAGGGACTGGCGACGGCGGAAGGTTGCAAACTCCTGCGTCCCATGCATATGCAGTCATCATCATCAGCTGAAGGCTGTGCAAGCACCAAATATGCAAAGTGAAACGAATAAAACATTCAAAGTGCAGACCCAGCAAAGAATCAGCTTACTGATTCTTGACACATGTCAACCCTGTAGATAATTCATGAATTGAAATTGAATTTCAATATCGTAGAATTCACATCACACATTTTACTGTATACATATGTAGTTGATACAAAGATGGAAACAGCAACACGTCAGGGTTCCGTAGGTTTTGATATATATGATCATTTCATTTTTCTTATCAACTATGATCTAGGCCTCAAGTGGAAAGAGCACTTCTCAAATAAGTGTGTGGTTGGTATGAAACGGAACTTTGGAAGGGTGAAGATAGTCGGCTATGTACACATATGACCAATATTTCCATGTTGAACGATGAAAGAATGCAAAAAATCTCATGCTGAAAAAGAGAATCGCGCAGCCACCCTCAGGATCCAGGAGCGCTGGCAAGAACAGAATATTGCGGTGTTCCCCAAACATTCGTGCAGAAACGTACCCTATTCAAATACTAATACTGTTGGTTTCAAAGCAACTTCCACAAAACTATTGTCCGGCAGGCAACATATAGACGTTGGAGCCAATGTTACCTCTTTGTGCACGGACTGAGAGGAAGATGAAGTACTTGACTAATCTGGGCCTCTGGGCCACTCTACGCTTACTACCCAACCAACCGATGAACAGCCACAAACCATGAAGTGTGTTTTGAGGGTGCGCTGGATGCGTTTGGACTGAGGAGCACACCTCTTCCAACTCTCGCAAAATCTGTTTCGAAGCAAGCGTACACACCTGCATAAGGCAGTTCTGGGAGCCAGCGTCCAATGTAAGCTTCAAAGTGGATCTGTGGTCCTGGACGCGCTGGCATGTATGCAGGATGAGTTTCTGCCGAGTTGACAGCCAGGCCCAGAAAGCAAGGGCTCAGTCCTGATGGAGAGATACTCACGTTGTCTTTGGTGGAGAAGACAATAACTCTCTGGAACATTTTGGAGTGTTGTAGGACGATGCATTTGCAAGGTTGAACTCACCATACTGACATGACTGGCTGGCCACGAGTTTCAAAGGCAATAATGAGTCTGGAGGATTACGTCTGAAAGCGAAAAACAATCTTGACTTTGCATAAGGGCCCGCCGTTATTTTCCATCACACTTGCGCTAAGCAACATCACTTCAAACTCCATGACCTATCCCCACCATTCACACGCCAGGTAACCATGCACATCTGTAGTACTACAGCAGACTATAATTGTGCCTACATACATAGTTGGATATCAGCACAGACAAGCTATGCAACTCACACCTGGGTGCTCGGTGCTTCCATATCGAAGTCTTCTTTGAATATCGGAACTCCAAGCTTGGTAAAATCGTTGGGGTCCACCACGGTCCTTTCAATGCCTGCGTAGTGAGTTGGGAGCGTCCCATGCTGATTGATCTAACTGATTGACGATGTTGTCATAACAAGGCTTCCACACAACACTACATACCTCAAGGCGTCCATTGGAATGGAAGCCAAACACACAACAAGCTGCCTTGTGTGAGTGCACGCACTCAAGAATTGATCGATTCAGAATTCACTGCATGTGGGTGTCGATACGAATATTGCGGGCTATCATGAAATTACTTTGCTGGCCTTGGACTTTCCTCTCAAAGCATGTTGGCCAGAATA
The DNA here is from genome assembly GCA_018697155.1 of Pyramimonas parkeae. Classification (NCBI taxonomy): domain Eukaryota; kingdom Viridiplantae; phylum Chlorophyta; class Pyramimonadophyceae; order Pyramimonadales; family Pyramimonadaceae; genus Pyramimonas; species Pyramimonas parkeae. Next base: position 7,683 of record NHOP01001175.1, on the reverse strand, counting down.
GACCTCATCCGTCTTGAACAAGGCCAAAGAACATTGTCAATATATATTGGGAATTTTTCTGCCCATTAAATGAAATGCGTCACCAGTTGAGCACAGCACATAATAAATATGTTTTACTGAATGAAACATTAAGTCCAGAATGAAGCATGCACAGGAAATCCAGACATCCGCTGGATGTTGGCATCGTCTCTGTCTGGAACTTTCAAGTTGACAAGAGCATGGCTCGCAGCTACTTGCATGCAACTGTTGGGATACAAGGATGTGATTCTACACACTCAGACGCTGACGCGGTAATTGGGTATATCAACATGCACCTGGGTTGAGGAAATGACATGGAAACGAGAGTTGGTTCTCCACCAACTTAGCCTACACATTAAAAATGATGGTGATTCTGGTGACTTGGACTGCGCTGTATTCTGCTCATTTGTCGAACATTTGAAGAAAACACCTGGTTCTGTACATTGCCCAGTTGAATGCTGACCGCACAGCATACTTGAAGTACTAAAGAGACAGTTCAAATCACATGCACAAGTTATCGAATAGTAATTGAAAATCAACAGGGGTGCGGACGAATTCTGGTTCTCTCTGGGACCATGCATTATGGAATAGTCATTGCTCGCAGCTGTGCAAGAGAAAAGATCAAACAAACATTGATACTGAAAACAGTATGAATACCAAGAATAGCTGAAGGTACGCGCATTTTCGACAGGTAGGTGCACATTATTTGACACACCTTACCCCATGCAGGCGGGTTGGAATGATGACACTCACCCTGCACTCCCCAAACAACGTAGATCTCGGACCAGAGCTGTGACGTAAACACGGATCGCAGTAAAAAGTCAACGCGCTGCAGATTGTGTCCAGGTGGCAGAATACTGGGCACGCTGTCCGCCAGCTGGAGGCGTGCGCACACCAAGAATAGCGAGCACCCTCCAACAACAGTAAATGCCACCAGCACCGCCGCTCGCAACCTGCTTTCCACAAACAACGATGAATATAATACTACATAATAAATTGATGTACAGAACTAGCCATAAATTCCCAGATTGGCGAGGGCTATCGAACTGTGCATTGACAAACAAATAGTCTCTGCAGTCATGCCTTTATCTTGTCAGTCATCAAGGGAAGCCTGCTGGATACACACTCGCAATATCACCGGAACAAGACCAGCATGGTACAACTCATGCGCAAGGACACCTCTGATGGCATTCAAGGGATACAGGACGAGTTCATCGGGGCTCTGTAGGACCGACATGTTGGTTTATGCTCCAAGAAACAAAAGGACGCTTATGCAGAATGGACCATGTTGCAAGCTCGCGAAACAAGGCAAAGAAACGGCACATAACAGAGCACCAAAACATGCTTTGACAACTTTTCAATTGCGTAAATGTGGCTGCTTGAATGCGCTTTGTTCCATGCAAGACAGTTGCGAGTGCAGTTGTACGCATATACGTTGATAATTCCCGATTCCATTGCAAGGACACAAGCACCCTACATGCAGAACTGGAGTCCAACACCAAAACCAGAAATCAGCACGCTTCCAAACTGATGCATCTGTCACCTGTACAGAGCTGGAGCGAAGACGTCACGGAAGAAACGCTCGGTCCACTGCAAGCACTGGTGCTTTGCTGCACACAGCCCATGCAACTTCTGAGGAAGATGCATGGTGGCCTTGTCGTGCTCTGGCGCACCAACGTCTGCATCCTCGTCTACAAGAGTCGAGTACTGGACCTGCTTGCATTTCCATGGGTACTGCCGTTTCCCCGCACCCCAACCCTTACCCACATGTATCAAAGTGCAATACAAACACGCATCCTCTGTTGACCATATGCCCGTCGCTGTCTGACTTAATACACATCAGTGGTGACCTAGGTTCTTATGCATATGAGTGAGTTTTCTCTCTTGAAACACGTGTCAAGTTTGTATACTCGCAAAACAATGATACGTTCCCGCAAGGATGCTACAATTGCATGATCGAATGGTACATCAGGTGGACCACGGTATTTCGGCAAGGGTGCCATGAGTTGTTAATGCATGATCCTTATCCAACATGCTTGCACACGATGAAAAATCTAGAGCGTCATGACACTGGAAAAAAATTGTTCCAATCATCCTTATGTGGGCAGCATCTTGCAGCTACAATGGAGGGATTAGGTCCTGATTTTGTCGGGGTGCATCGTGTGCAGGGAAATTGGGAGTTCACAACCGTACAACATAGACTATCTTCAATCTCCAATGTACAGCAATTTGACTTTTATGCATTCATTGCTCAAATCAGTGGTAGGTACACCCACACAATCGATCCATAGCAGGACAGGGGTTTGCTGATACTCTCAGAAGATGATGAATCTCCATAAAGTAATTGATGCACTACAAGAAACGGGCACCATATGAACAAATGTAACATCATAAATTTCGTTACAACTAAGTGAGCCCCAACAATGTATATGGACACATGTTTACAATCCTATACTTCTTGGCATGCTACATCATGAAGCTAAATAATCACCTGGGACAGCCGCAGTGCTGCTGGCACTAGAGTCATTACAATCACGTAGTTGGACACAACAGCAAGCGCAGCGAAGAGCCCTGCTCCCCACATCCCATCCCACACGAATTGAGAAAACAATGCTTATTTCGACTTGATAGTTCATCTAACTATGGATCATCCAGTTTCTGGAACAGGAACTGTAAATGTGATAATGCTCTACTTGTCATGCGACAACATACTACCCGCATGCGTTCTCCAAAACAACACCATTTGACCGTCATTTTCCTCCCAAAAACAAACTGCACTGTACCTACAACGAAAGGCTTGAATTGGAGGGACAGCATTGTTTTGATTTGTTTTGAAATCAATCGGAGTCGATCATCTTCTAGAGGCTGATGGCAGCATACTGTAGCTCATGCCTAGGAAAGCATGACATGACCTGGGTATGACCACCAGTCGCTCCATCCAGTCCATCTGCACGCGATTGCGAATGACCATCGAACAACGCACAAACAGAAACAGTCATCCAACAATCGGTCCCTCAATTGCGTACCTAGCATCCTAGTGGGTGGCATGTACGACACCATGTTGGCAAGGAAGGCAGCGGCGGTGGTGAAGGAGGTGGCAAACATCGCCTGCAAGCGGGACCATGTGCATGCAGACACATAGTGGCACATACATAACTTGCCGATGTGTTGTTGTTTTATATTTCATGTCTGCACTTGAAATACACGAATACTGATATCCTTTCCAAAACATAGAGAACGTGTGAGGGTGGCATATTTGCTGCTATTTGCACCTCTCTCACATCCTCACAACCACAAAAGTAAGAAAGGATACGCAATGCAACTATTTGACCCACGTTGGGACAACTGACAGCCAGGAGATCAAGGGAGCTGTGTATTGATCTACAGAAATGGCGACTCCGAATTCACGCAAGCACATCATCTATTCATTTTCACCGTACCCATGAAATGATGCCCAGCGCTTGAAGACGCCTTCCAACATAAATGTAATATACATCCGCATTTGAAAATTAACAACGGCACGAATCTTCTATCTCATTCACGCCTTGGTCGGAACAAAGCAGTTTTGTATTATAGGGATGCGACTTCCAGCCCGGTGTGGAAAGGAGTTGGTTGCCTTGGGTTATCAATACATCATAGACCATGCCAGCTGGAAGGTCAACACCGATTGGCAAGTTGTCTATATCGGTTGCTGGCTTCAAAAATTGCTATCAACGTCTCACATCAGCATCAGCTATTTCCACACCGACGTCAACAAAAAGAGAGAAGGACTTTAAGCCAGCGGGACTGGCAAATTGCTGCAGAAAATCCTATTTCCTGCGAATCAGCTACGGACTACCCAATGAACACAGAGCCATTCATTGATAACCAGCTCACGCATCAACCAAATACCGATGCTCACAGCTAGCATGAACGCAGTATATGTACATGACTTTGGGGCTGGTGGTTCTACCTTTGCGGCTGTAGTGTAGGCCTTCTTGAACACCGCCCAATCGTTCATATCCGCAGAGGCTGCTCCTTGCTGCCTCCAAGTATCGTAAAACACCAGAATATCGTCGCAGCCAACTCCCAGCACCACAAAAGGAACTAACGCGGCCATGAACTGATCGCGGAAATGCAACCACTACAGTAGTTAGGATCCCTTCATGTGTACAACAAGGTGAACAGGGTTTCTGTGATGCGAAGACGCAAGCCTATCATGCACATGGACGTACAGAAAGACTGTACATTACTCCATCAGAATTGTGCAATGTAAGGACAAATAAGAGGCCAACTAGATGCCAGAACTAGCATATGCTGCCTGCATCAATTTTGGACGCACAGATGCAGCGATGGTATCAATCTGACCCGGATCCAGGATTCAAATCACAATCGGCGAATCAGTTTCATGAATTGGGTGTATACACGTTGGATGAGCCAAGAAGATCACTGTGGGGGCTTAGTTTTTGGATGCATCCAAGTTCTATTCATCCTGGGGTGAGTAGACGCATGCACATGTTGTATGATGGCACCATACTGTCAAGCTTCAAATTTCGAAGATCCTGGCACGTCATCATATTGAGCAGGCGCTTTATCTGCAAACCCATCAGATTGATTTTCAATGCACCCGAATATTTGCCTTGATGATGATTAGAGATTGCCAATGGCCTGCGTGCCAAGCATTTCTACAAATGTATGACTAACACACTCTTAACAAATAAATATGTTTTGCAACAAGTGCAACACGCTTTGAGTGTTCAAAGCTCAACATATGAATCTTACCGTAAGGTACTTAATGCCAAAGATGACTCGATAAACAAAGTAGCTCATTGGGAAGGACAGCATCAGCCCTGTTCCCACAACAACGTCAACCCATATAACCATGCTTAGGGCGCAGGATTACGCAATTTGACTATTCACGAGACAGGATACACACAAGGTGGTCATCATGCATTTCATTGATGAGCGGTGCAGTGATTTGTTTATAACCAGCGCTGCACACATAACACAGGAGGGCAAACCACGCATAGACTGACACAGACATGGTGACAAATAGCATATAAAGTAGAGCTGCTGACACAAACTCCAAGGGACGTGGATTCAAGCCCCTGTGGGAAATGAACACTTTGGTCGAGCATACATCATGCTGCCTGGTTGGTTTAGTACCAATAGTGAGTGTTGAAACGCAATGCCTATACACAGAGCAGACTCCAAAGTTCGGCTTGGAAGCTCACCCACGATTGCGTTGCAGGTGACCCAAAGGGACTGGGTGTGCAGCCAGAGCACCAGGAACACGGCCAGGAGGGATGCTGCGCAAAAGCCCAGGTCCGACAAAACTATGCTTCGAACTTCCGCCTCGGTGATTTGACCTCCAGCGTGAAGAACTCGCGTGTGTACCCCACCTGCAAATTTCGATATCCCAGGGCACCCCATCGCAGTTTGAGGTGTAAGTGAGGGGATTAAGGTCTGCTTCTTGGGTCAGGGATGGGGATTGAAGGGAGAGAAGCCTGAATCTCAGTTGAGGTCCGATGCGTCTGCCCTCCCAATCAAATCATATTGTTCCACATTCGCTATGAGGTTTATAAGGATTGCCCAAGGCATTGCCTAGCACATCTTTCTAGTCTGGTTGTAGCCGCTACCTCGACGCCTAGACTTTCAAGCAATTCGATATAATGGTCACCTTGCAACACCGTCCTCAAAAATCAAGTATTGCGCACTCATACCGTCATAGTTTATTGTCACATGCTTGAGACATTGGAACTCCTTGACACGAAACTGAGGTTTGGCGTTCTTGGCTAGCGCATTTGTCAGTGCATGCGTCTATCCACTCATACAAGAACAACACTTCCTACTCCAAGCTCTTCACCTTATGAAACCCGCCTGTGTAGGTATGTACATGTACATCAATCATCTCAGGACTCTTTCATCGAGAATCATGAGGTCGTGGCATAAGTTTGAAAAAAACGCCTCGATTTATGCGCTGTCTGCTGAGCGCGATGTGTTCGCTTTGAAAAATTACAAGACGGATCCGGAATTGTGTTTAACCATTTCCCTCAATTGCAATGAAGATGGAATCATATTTTCATAAGCTCTAGCTTTGTTTCGGGGGGTGATGATACTCCTCCGCTGATCGTCAAAGGCATGCAAGATTCTGATATACATACTAGAGAGCCGATGGTTACAAGATAGCCTTGTGTTCAACTGGCATGAAAACAACGCCCGGCAGAAACATTGTGTGTCCTGCTGAGCACAAGACAAGCCACGGTGATGCCCTTAAACCCCTCAGCATCAAACAGTTGAAGTATTCGTTGTAAAAGATTTAATCTCTCTTTCGGCCTGATTTATTGGTTAGCATAACATGCGAGCTAGGGACACGCTATGACCTTGGGGTATGAGATAATCCCACACAGACAACAACAGAGCTATGCCCAAACCGCTTTCTCTGCTTCCCATAGCGTGGTGGTGTGCGATGCTGCATGACACATCCTACAAATATGGAAATCAAGTTGGTTGAGTGCACGAGGGCATTGCCTCCAAATCGCAAATCCTTCAAACTAAGGATTTATGGAAGCATGGTATCTGGATTTAGGTATACAGCCTCCACTACTTTGCTTGGTGCTGATCTCCAATACTCGACGCTTGTTATTGTATGAAACCCGCCCCTTCCCCCCCCCATTAAAATTAAAACACCCAATACTACCTGAACGCTCAAGCAGTGGTGTGTACTTGGTCACAAAGTCTTTGTAGGCGTTAGTCTGAACGTCGACGCGGTCCCAAGGGGTGCTATACCTGCACCTCCGTGCACCAAATGATAACAAAGTTCATGGAAAAGTGGAAACCATTCATGATCCATTATCCCTGAAATCAATCGATATGGTTTACGTTTTTTACCAGCCCACATAAATGTATGAAATACACATGAAACAATAGGTACACATCATGAGGTGTGATCCCGACCCAGTGGATAGAGTGATGTGTCAAGAAAAGCAGGAACTGAAGCAACGAGTCTTGACGGTGCTGCACTAATGTGTGCGACACTTTTACACAAACATTGAGCACGCAACTCTAGAAACACAAACACTTCATAGCAGTGCTGTTGAACAATTTTGATCGCATCTTTATCGCGGCTCGCAAGAGCGTGGACACCAAAGCCATCTGGGCGGTATTGCCGAAAAGGATTTCCATTCAATGGGTTGCGAAACTGGGCAGTGGGTTTTACTGGCTTCGACCCTCTAACCAAGGACCTTGTCTTTTCTTGTAGACAAGATAATCATATCCTTACGGCATGGAGCAAATTCAAAACATTGAAAACTTGACAGCACTCATTGAAACAATCACAATGAAAATTATGGTATGTTACCACAACTTGAACGGAAGAAAAAGCTGGAATGCGTACGAGGCTCTGGATAGCATGTCAGGCGATGCTTATACTCAGCTGATCATCCTCAAACAAAACAGCAATTGTGAACCTCCCGCAGAGTTGGGGGTGGGCTTGAAGGGGTTGCAGCCCTTCACCCATTGGCAATGCTACCACCTGCTCAAGTAACCGGACTTGTGCATGCCCATGGAACATTGATTCATTAGAATCCAACAGTTAATGCAACAAAACATTGAAAAATATGTAAGCGTTCCAAAAACATTAACAATCAAAATCAGAATCGAAATCGAAATCGCATCCATGACAAA
>NHOP01001174.1:0-11553 GCA_018697155.1 Pyramimonas parkeae | reverse complement strand
CACTATTAATTCACATATCCGCCATGCTACATACCCGGAGTGCTATAATTCCTAGATGCCATCATAGTAATTGCTCGGCTCTATGGGATATTTCTAGTACTATGACACTAGTCACTAGTGGAATAACTCTCATATTTGTGGATGAAATAATGTTGAGACTGCAAACTTGTGCAAACACCGTGTCAATGTTCAAATATGTGTGCTAGAAAATACGCAAGCAATGACACAACACTAGGCTTGAGCACTCATGTTGCTATGTTTATGCAAACGCTAGTCGACCCAGTTTAGATAGCTTATGTTCCGGCCACCACACTGACCGGAACATCTGCCATAGGCCTAGTGTTGATCCCTACAAATACAACTTTATGATAGCGCGTATTTTAGCATAACTGCGGTGTACACAGATCAAACATGCATAGGACAAGCTGCATTCTGCTCCTGTGCTGCCAAGCCAATAGATCTGCCAACTGATGATGCCAAAAGTCACCCATGCCCACCGCCAAAACTGCAAACAGCCAAACAACTCGAAGCGATGGCGGTCAAACATTCACCAGCACACATGCACGTGTTGCCGAAGGTCAGCTTCAATAGCACCGCCCACCACTTGACATTCACGATTCTGCACCCCACGTGGGGGGGGGTCCTAAGCCCATCTCATGCTTGTATGCCGCGCGTCGAGACGCAACTCGATCCTCCATCTGAGATGCGGCCATTTTTTGTTGTTGCTTCCACTTGTCCTCTTCCTCCCTACGCTTGTCTGCACGGCATGCACGCTCAAACTTCTGCTTCTCCTCCAGTGTCCTCAAGTCCCTCCTCATGTTTTTCACATGCCTGCGTTTTTCTCGCTCGCGCTCCTTTTGAATCTCTGCCAACTGTCGAGCCCTGCACATGGACCAGGGAGGAGTGCCGCAATTTTGAGCATTTCGTTGGAGGTCCAATTACTTGAGAAATATCGTAAGTCGATTTCTTGATCTTGCGACCCAGCATTTCATCAACATATCAATATTCTAGCAATATTTCTAGCACTGCTTTTGATAGTTGTAGATTCTAATGCACTCCATAAAATACCCAAACACACCATCTCAAATTACTTCATCATTTGCATGAACCAACGTAAAGGCACTGAATCACGCTATTCCCCAGTCTACTCCATACCCAAAAAAGCTTATGCTTGCATTGAATCATTCAATGTGAGCAATGCAATATCAAGACAATAGTCTAACATGTGTTTCAAAATGTCTTTTCGCAGTTCGCACTGGCAAGAGCAACTTCGTCGGCAACTGTGACGGAGACATAGTACTAGCTTTGGGTCTATCGTTTGCATGGAGCCGTGCGCGGGGCGGTATGCAACTTGCCTATCTTTTAGCTCCTTTTTGTTGTGGTGCAAGGAATCCATCCTTCTAGCAATGTCCTCGTCCAGCATCGTCTTGCGGATGGCCTCCCACTGGTTGATTTGTTGGATGTCTTCTGACCCGTTATATGTGCGCATCTTCATCTGGTGGTACCGCTCCTGCACGACACACCAAATAAGATTCTTGTTAAGTGCTGATGTTGTATAGTGGCACCGCTCATGCGCTGACTTACAGAACGAAAGGGAATGCTGTTTCGCGATTCAGATTGCCGATATCGAGCAAAAGTCTCAAACACCAATGTACCACCTAACACAGAACAGAAATGGCCACCTGATGCTGCCATCAGTGCCTTGGTGGTAGCTCAACTGGCATAACGGCTGTCTGATGACTTCTGGTCACAGGTTGAAACACTGGCAAGGGACAGACTGGTTTGGCAAGTGATTCATTGCAAGTACTGGACGGAAGCGCACCGTGTTATCTCTCGCAAAAATTGTACCAGAAGCTGGCAGGTACACAAGCTACACCGGCATGTAAATCTGGGTATTGGCTATCGCGCAGACGGAAAATCACCCCAGCAGCCGGGTGTGCCGGTTTTGTATATATAAGAAAAAAATTCAGTCGCGCAGCGTAGCTTGTGACTTTGACCACCGGCAACGCTACACGTTGCACACCTTGCCCTCTCCTCAATTCATGGTGTGTAGCATGATGTCCTCCGAAGTACTCAGTCGTGGATGGATGTTTGTTCGATCAGCTTCGACAACAGAGATTGTGGCAATACCCGGTGTTTTGACCAAAATATTCAACCCCCATGCGAAATGCCATTCTACGTGAGTCACACTCTCTGTGCGGGTGCACAAAAAACCTCAAACACACAACTGCTTTTCAAAACATTTTTGCACATACCCACGGTGGGTTGGGGGCTAATACCAATATGTTCCTAAAATAACGTAGTATGATGCTATGCCTTGAAAAGTATTACTTGAATTTGACCTAGCAAAAATATCAAAAGTTTCGCATTGATGAAGCTGACCATAATGTGTGACGCCGTTGACAAGGCATCCTGCCCAGTCACATGTGATGCCGCAAGAGAGCAGGCTCACAGGCTCACAATCGATTTTAGGAGGTGGATTTTTAAACAGAGTATACACACGGGTGACCAACAGTACATAAGACAAACTCCATTGATGTTGCACATACATGTGCAAAGATGAGCAGACTGGGATTAATGAGATACATATTTGAAGAGCCAACGACTTGTGTTGTTGACCGGGTAAACAGATTTCGCAGGACCTGTTGAAACCTAACCCATAGTTATTTGAAGTTGCAGAGTCTGACAAGAGATGCAACTGACACAGCTTCATGAGCTCTGGGGAAAGGAGTTGTCCCTCTCCTACTAATTGTTCACAAACATTTGTCGAAGCACAAGTATTGTGAAGTACAGTACGCCGCAGGGGATAACACGACGGGATCATGATATATGCGAAGACTGGGAACATAGCACGTTTACTTGTCGCTAAGTGTGACACATGCTGATCAAAGTGTGTGCCTGTCTAATGTACACTTGAAGATGCTGAGAGCAAACAAGCGCAGAACAACCTGTGAACCATCTTCAGACGTGCATCAGTGTGTACAGCTTCAGCTGCATATAACAAGACAATGCGTAGATGTATAGCGCGCAGAGATCAGCAGAGTATTCTAATGGGAATGACATCATGCGTTCTCTTTGGATCACATGAAACATGTCTTGGACATGATATACAGGCTTTGCAGGTCATATTGTGCAGCAGCGGGATTTTGCGCACGGCGAGTTTACACTGCCTCCTGCCCTTTGGGCGAGGGTCATGTTCCCATATGCATAAGTATGTACTTCATCTTATGAATCCAATTCAAAGGGTTCTTAATTCCGTCGCATAAGGCAACCCAAAATCTCGTGCACCAAGTTGACAACACATATTGTATGATACTAGTGGACGTATCTGCTCATTTCCATTGGAATAGCCTGCTCATCTATGCGCATCTGCACAAAGCAAACACGTTGTTCATGTCGAATGCAGCCACATGCAGGTAAGCACATCTGTTGACTGTGTTGAGATATCACATGTACGCAAAATCATCCAAGAATGTGGGCAAGCAGCATGTTGGAGTGTAGAAGCAACAGTTGCATTACAAAAAACAAATGTTTAAAGGAACACGAAAAAAATGAACTCCCATGCAAATACATTACCAGATCTTGTCACGCGATTGCTGCCCTGCGTTTGCTTTAGCATTGTAGAGTTCGAATGCATGCATTGCTCCTGACCTCATCCAGTAACACACCGAAACAATTCTTGGTCGGAATGTCTATTCTGGTGTTCGTTGTTGCGTGCGTGATTTGCTGCGCGATAAAACGTGCCCGTTTCCTGATTGCCCGAGTGCTGAACAAGCGAAGTACTTCCTGAAGGGTTCATGCTGCGAACCCAAAGTATTACTCGGTTCTGGCTGATGCCTTGCAAGCGCCCCTAAGAGGGCTCGAGCCAGCTCACCTTCATCTCTTTGGTCCACGTTCGAACCTCCTCCTCCTTTCTGCGGCGGCGAACATTTTCGTGCTCCTGCCGGATCTCAATGTGGTCGCGAATTTCTCTCATCCGTGCCTGCATCGCGCCAGGGTAAACAGAACATAAAAAAGTAGTTTGGATTCTGAGAGAACTATGTCGGTGTCGGATTTAATCCTATTCAATCGTTCAAGCATGCATCAAACACCGGTCAGAATAACTCACGAATCCTTCTTGTATCGAACCACAAAATATACGTGGCACAGGCCAATCCAAGGGCACTAAACAGCTCGAACCTTGTCCGATTGAATGGCCCTACAATTGCTGTCGGCTGATTGCGTGTTGGGGTGCGGCGCGGCCAAATGCATCACGTACACTGATGGCAGCTCACACCGGATTCGTCTCTCCCTTTAGGTGGTGCAAACATACTTGCATCACCTGCAAGTAGCTGTTCTCAACAAGTGAATTTGCGCGCTTGTGCGTCGCGGCAGGCCACATACATCGTATCGCTTTTTGTCTGAGCAGATGAAAAGCATCTAGCTCATCCTAACTTGAAACCTGCTCCCAAATAGCAAGGCACAACTTATAGTGGAGAGTGGCAAGGCTTGCCCCCATCAGCGCATGACCGCTGCGGTATCGCCCTCCTAAGCCTGAGCCCAGGCACACCTGTAGGCAGCCAAGATCCGTCAGAAAACATCGGTACCAGCCCTTGTCCCATCCTTGGCTGGGCGAAGCCCTACATGAACGAACACCCCGAATTACGATTCTAATGATATCGGGTGGCAGGGCGACAGCTTCAACTTCCGTCCAACTCCGGGGTGCTCCACATCAGGCAAAAAGTTGCCCAAGTTGGTGCCCCCCCGAATCGGACGGGTGGTATAGCCACGGCAAATGATTTAACAAAGACCACCATGGCTGGCAGTTTGTATCAGATTCGCGACGATCGCAGGCATCGTTTAAACAATGGCCATGATATCTATGGTTCGAGAAAAACCACTTATCACTGCACGGCCACTTGCACACAAACAGTGCGCGGCAGATCCAGCTAGGTTGTGCCTGTCGCACCGGTGCATCCGGAGCGGCTAAACCCTTAATTTTCACGACACCCGGCACATGCGCTAGAACCAGACCCTGCACCTGCAGCTGCAGCTCGCGCTTGTGGTTCTGCTCCTCAATGGATTGCTTGTATTTGCTCGTGTCCTGCGCCAGGCGCTTGGCCTGCTCCTGCATGCACTGCCGCCGCGCCAGGTCCAGCTGCCGGGTCCTCTGATCCCCAGGCAACCCAACGCAACTCTGCAAACGTAGGGCTCGTGCTGGTACAAAGAAACCAAAGTTCCTCTACGTCCTGGAGGAATCATGGATTGCAGTGGATGGTTGTAGATTGTTGTTACTTCCGTCGCTCCCAGACACAATGCACAAGCATCATGGTGCAAATGCATAGTCGGGCAGCAACACCAAGGAGCGCGGAACTGTTGCACCTTAGTCAAACCAAAAGGCATAGTTGGACGAGTATCACATTCATGATACCCAACAACACTAGTTCAAGGCCTGGTGTAGGAACACTACTTGAGCAAAGAATTCTTCATCAGCTTTGTCGGCTGGTGGGGCTACTTCAACCACAGAGCACGATCACACGATTCACCTCAACAGGGACCATGGGTGGTGTTCGGCATGTACCGATAATCGGTGCATCGCGCACGCACCTGCACATCTAGCTCCCACGCCCTCTTTTTGTCTGAGATCTGGGCGTCCTTGAGGCGCTGCACGTGCTGGATCCCTTCCTTCAGCTCGCGCCGCGCACGTCTCATCTCCCGCGCGTTTTGCAGCATCATCTCCTCGCGGCTCCTGTGCGCATCAGCCGCCTCCTCCTGCTTCTGAGCCCCGACTTTGTGCCACTCCTCCTCGCTCTGCAACGGGGAACACAGCGGCATGCACGTCGGCTCCAACAGTGTAAATGCGCATCACGCAATGCCGCTGCGTGGGATGCAACGCAGAGCAGAAGAGCGCGCAGATGAGGGATTGCAAAGAGGGTGTGGTTGACACCTCGCGCATTTCCTCAGTGGCTTGGGGCACACAACGGCCTGAATGTGTACGCAAGGGCACCAAGCACAAAATCGCCATTGGGTTCAAGGAAAGCAGAGCTTTGGAGGGCAGGGCACACTCGAAACTGCGCGTCGCATGTCAAGAGCACTTAACCTGTCTCAAAATAATCAAGATTTGTCCGAAAGATTCACAGGCACGACAAGTGACTGCTGACGGCTATCAGCCACCAGTTGTTTACACTTTCAAACTTTGCAAATTTGCACGACGCACCATCCGATATCAGGCACCATCCTTTCCTCTGAAATATGACAAGACGCAGGACTTTGTTTGACATTCCATAGGGCTCGCATGTCACTGCAAGACGGCCAGACAGGCAGTTTGAGACATCTCCAACCCTCCCCCGTAATGAGCCCAACCCCCAAACACAATAATGGTGATGGCGAACCGCGAGGCATCCCGATCATCATTTTTGTGATTGGCATGATCACTCGCTAAACGAACGTGACGCGCTAGCCAGAATGGCCTTTGAGTCTTCATCGGCCGAAAAGGACCCCTCCAATGTCGGGGCTAGAGCGCCAACATTGCTGCGAATCAAGCTGCCTCCCCCCCCTCAATAGGCCGCCCGGCTAACACGAGAAGCACGCGCCATGGCAAGTTTCCGGTTGGCTTCGCGCATGTTTGCGGCGTCCAGGCGCAGCATCTCCAGCTCACGCGCGGTCAGCTCCTTTTGCAGGTACTTGGTGTATCCATGCAGTCGTGCGCTCTTGGCGCGCGCCACGCCGAACTCGTACTGCTTGATGCAGTTGCCGTCGAAATCAGGGTCAGAGTGGAGCACTGACACCCCCGTGGGGGAGGAGGTGAAGTGCTTGCCCGTTGGTGGCCGCACGAATCGCGCGTAGAAGGCGCGCCGCGCTCCCGAGTCGTCCACGCCCCGCCCGGCCTGCAGGGAGCACGCCACCCATAAAACAATCTGGGGACCACATTCAACTGCCATCTATCCCATTCTGTTGTTTCCATGGAGCTGATTCAAATCAACCACGGGCGCATACCGGGTGCTTACAAAACCGATCACACCTTGGGTACAGCCAAAAGCGGGAACGTCTTTGTATGAACTATCTTGGAACTACGTCAGTCGCGCGAAGGTTACAAACTGCAATTGCGCTTTTCCTGATTTTGAACTCAGTGATGACTCCTTTATCCACTTGTGGCTAAATCGGAACTTTTCCGGCACAGTACATCCGAGGACAATCATAACAACGTGAGCCAACTGACTGACGACGCTCAGGTGTGCGCAATTCAGTGCAAGAGGGTGCGCGCATCCACAATCCTAGATCCTTGATCCTGAGAAACTTGTGTCTCAGTCTAAACCTGATTGACTCTATCCAAGCAGTTCCACCCACAGCATCGGGATCAAAGTCAAGTGTGATTGAAGCGCATCACGAAGAGCGCACGAGAGGGCGGATAGAAGAATTGGCTCTCACAATTCGATGATCAAATCAACGGCAAGTTACAATTTGTCAGAAAGGCGTGTTCATTCCTCTTGTTGGTTTGCATACAGCGAGGGGCAGACACAAAAACAACACAAAAAAACAAAGACTCGCTCCTTACTTGATCATCTTGCATTCTGCTTCTTATGAACGGCGAGATGATATTCCCCTTTTCTGCCTGACATGAATTTGACAGAATCCAGACCTCAGCCACAAACGATCCGGAAGCGCATAGGACAACCATTGCCAAGACCGTCAAAGCGGAACTATTGCAAGCATTCCTTTCGGATTTCTTGGGGTCCGTGCGAAAGCAGTTTTTGGGCGTTTGGCTACGACCAAGGACTGTGCAAAGTGAAGACTTCAGCAACCATCATGTCCACAGTGATATGAGACACAGCAGGCGGGCATATCTAAACAGATGCAGTCACTTGTCCACTCCACCCGACACGTTGTAGGCGAATAATTGGAAACAAAAAGAGAGCTAATCAAATCTTTGGTTGATGGCCATAACACTAGAACAAATCGCAGCATGCGCACGGCATGTTTCATAGACATCATAGTCCATAGAGCAAACTGGTGAACATGTGCATTTATTTCCAAAGAAAATGCCTAAAACGCGAGCCTAGGGACAATAGTCGGCGAAAAACACTATTCATACAGCCAATGTAGTGTGGATTTGCAACAAACTTTTTCATTAGCATGAAAGCAATTGCAGCGAACGGTCTTCAGGTTTATCTAACTTCAAAGCTGCATGTCTGACGATCATGAATTAACTGATGACACAGTCGAGCATTGACACAACCCTTACAATCCGAGAAAACATGCGAAATATATCTTAGCGTGTGTTGAACAATATATGCACACCAAAGTCTCTGCGTTCAAACTGATGTATTTCGTGGTTTTCCCTGGAATGTCAAAACTGGTGAAGAAGAGGCTGTCCTCAAGAAACAGAATGTTTTCTTGTATTCTGCAATCCATCGACAAGCGTTTTTGGAACTGATATTCTGAAAAAGGATTGATCATCCGCTGATCAACATCAAGGTGAAATGACGTTCTTGTTTACCTACCCTAAAACGGAGGACAGATCCTTGGGTTAGGGTAAACCACTGATCCATGATGCGGTCTAAATCATTGTCCATAAACTTGCGAATCGACCGAAAAACAATTATGGATAAGGAAAATTGGCATGCGCACCGATGTAGAACGCGGCTTTGAGGGGGACGGCGGCGAGGAAGCCGGCAAGGAATTCCTTCCCGGTGAAGCGCTCACAACAGATTTTGACAAGGGGGTACTTCCTTCATGTTGATGTGGACCATCCGTAGGATTTTCCAGCTTGGATGGTTTGGCTGACTTCAGTCTTGTGTGTGAGGCAACTGGAGAATTTACGCGCGACATTTAAAATGGCTGGGAAGATTGTCGATTTCCAATTATCACCTGTGTATGTATCCTTGGCGCATGCCAACTGCGAGTAAATTTCAACTGGCTGTCCACGATTTAGCGATAGACCACTTCAGTGGAGCCATCAGAAGCGTTTGCGAAGCATGGAAGAATGGAAGCGTTTGAGAAGCGCTTCAGAATCATGGAAGCGCGAGAAAATTGATGGCTCGAAAAAGGATGCGATCAGGGACACAAATTTGAACGCATGGCATTGACAGAGGATCCAGAAAAAACATTCGTTCGTGTGTCACAATGCGAGGTGTGGTGGCATCCGCGACACTACATCGCGTGAAAGCAGAGATTCTTTTACCGCACAGAGGTTTTCGTTTCCAAGGTCGAGACGGTTTCTGGAATTCTTGAATTCCTGGAATTGAATTGTTCGTGCAGTCATGTTCGATTCAAGCAACAACACTATACTGGCGTGTATCATCAATTTTCAACGTTTTTTTTTCGTGTGTTGTCAGTACGAGCGCGGGCCGCGTCGGTGGCAGATGTCGGAAGCCGCGTGTGGCGTCGTGCCTCCAGAGTCAACAGAAACCACCTCTCGATGCGCATTCAAAGGTCGGCTAAGGTGGAAGAGGAAGTTCGCGAAGCATGATGGATATGGTCACGAGCAGCACGCGTGGGTCAGTCAACTTACACGTTGCGAGTAGGATCCAAGGCCCCAAGGAAGTTCTAGGAGTTTCTCGAAACGTATACCCAAACGGACCCGCAACTTTAACCAGCTTTAATGGTGGCAGGTGATCTGTTATTCGGAGACCCCGCAAGCCAGCATCGCCTCCGATAGATCATCATCGGCCAAGACAATATCACGGTGATTCTTTTGTCGATTGGTGTAATCAATTGGTAATCGGGGATGACTCGCAAGGCTAGGATGGCTGTTTATGCATCATCGGTCAAGGCAATACCGATAATGGTGATTGTTGAGGCGATTTGCAGTCACGACACTCATGGAAGATGACCCGCCCATCCAGCATCGCTGGTTTCGGATCATCGGCTAAGGAGTTTAATCATCCTGATGGTTGTCTAAACCATTGCGACGATTACTCGCCATCACATGTAATCACTCTCTACCGGTGGCCTGTCATGAATCATGTGCCCAGGCAATCCATGCGGCGTCTTGAACTTGGGCAAGCCACTTGACGCCCTACCCTTACGCCGTCGCCCTGCCACGTAGGCCTCTGACCTTCGATAAGTTGATTCCCGATCGAGTTGTGGCGGAATCTGAATTCACGCATGCGAATTCCTGAATTTTGTGCACTGAAATATGCTGAGTGCCGACTCGTGCATGGTTGCTCACTTTTCGTCACTCAATCATGGATTCATTTTCACACCATATAGTCATCGTTTCATTAGCTAGTGTACTCATTTTCGGAACCGGCTCGTCCGTCATCAGGACTGAAACTCGTGAAATTCCCCAGACTAAGTATTTGTATCATAAGGAATTTCATTCCAATGTGACTCCGAAAACCGGGGCAGGCTGTGTGTGATTCGGAAGCCAGACCTCATGAATCATCGTCAATTATATAAGCCGGTCGCCTTTAACTATTCGAGATCGATCAGTGAGTGATGATATCAACCGCCTAAACAACCACCAGTCAACTGGTGGTCGAAAGTTGGAGTAAAAGGCGGTGGCGTTTGGTTCAGTAGTTGTCACAATTTTTCGTATCCAAGTGGTGACGGATTTTAACATCGCGAGAAAATTCGCCGGTGCACGATTCGTAGTTGTCACAGAGCCCAAAATTGTAGCTGCGCAATTGCGTCGCGAAACAGGTCGTGGAAGAAAGGGAAAAAGTTCCGGGTTTGATGAATATCCGCTAAATGTTCATCCATCCTATGAGATCGATCATCATTCCATCGAAAGGCTAGTGGTGTCCTGAGGAGGAATGCTCAGAAAACAGCGCAGTGAAACCCCTGCTGGTGGTCGCGTGAGGGGCAAATCGGAAAACGAGACCTCGGCGGGTTTGTATTATTATTATACGCTCAGCAAATCCCGAACCAATTCCAGCTCGATTGCCAATACCACGCCGCGAATACCCACAGAAAATATTCCCCTTACTGATCCACAATTGCGGAAACCTCACAAGCACACCGAAACCACCCTCCTCCCCGACAGGAGTACATGTAGGGGTTCTTGTCCAATATTTCGTTTGTTGGTGAGTTCTCGATATGTTGGTGGTATGGGTGCTCGACACAAGTGCATCCATGAATCAGCGTGCGCATGGAGGGCTCACCCTCCTTGATTGTGCCAAAAGTGCTATTGAGCATTTCCTCAAGGTACCACAGAATTCACGAGTGCTGTGGTACTGGTTGCCCAGGGCAAGAACCCAGGAATACCCAGCATACCCACGAATATCTTTCTTACATTGGATGTGAACTAGAATGATTCCAACTTTCCCCTGGCACAGGCAGTGAGTATGGATGCATCAACACTTACTGCAACAGGGGACTTCAAAACTGCAATTGATTGACCTAGCAAATCTGTTTTCCTGGATGAATGAATGAGTATTTTTTGAAAATGAAACTGATCTTCCATGAGTTGTGTGAATCCATTATCATGGATGGGTTCGGTTTGCAACCTTCATGAGCTTGCAATGTGCTTGACCCTGGTACTACATGCTGAATAAATTATCTGACACAGGTTTGCCATCATGAATTCAGAGGTCAGTATGTATATATATGGGGACATGACCCTTACCACAA
>NHOP01001173.1:0-11553 GCA_018697155.1 Pyramimonas parkeae | reverse complement strand
TAGCTATTTGGGTTCACATCGCATACGTAATCGTATGGGCTCCCATCAGACTTGCAATGATGGTGAGGATGCTGCTCTTCTTGAGAATTGATTCGTAGATTGAGGGGGGAAAGAAGGCTACTTGCCCAATCGATTTTCGACATGTGCTGTGTTGATACACAACTATTCTTTCCTGTGAACAATTCGCTGAAGCACGTGATGTTTTGGTGCTTGAAAAGCTGTGTTGTTTTGCAAGGGGATCCTTCATTCCCTGGGCCTTCCTATTGCAGCTAGGGCAATGCAACAAAACAACCACAACAACCAGGCAGTAGCACAGGCTGAAAGCTCTGTAGGGCGGCATATCGATTTTCATTTGGTGGTGAGCTCTCGTATGGGAGGTTCCTGCCTTGGACCATGAGTTATCAAAGGCCGTGCAAGCTCACGGGTCACTTTTATATCACTAGCGATGTTTCATGGTCTCGATCCATCAACATATATCTGTAGCAAGGAGCACAAGAAACGTACCCTGAGATACTGTACTGTGTGTTTGTTGGACCTGGTACATGGGCTCTCAGAGAAACCTTGTACATCTGTAACCTATAGTTCATGGCTCAGTAGACACAACATGCTGCTCAATGAGTAGTGCTCACATCCACACATGTATAAGTGTTATCCACACAGGGACCAACTGCACATGAAACGCGCAAAGAGTTTGTTTCATATTTTTTTCTACAAATTAGCAGACGATTCTTGATGGGGTTGGCGAGATGCGCTCTGCTTGGAATGCGCTCTGTGTGTTGACGCAATGCGCGGGTTTTGAAGGGTAACCTGTGCATGGAAAGATCTTCAGAACTTAGTGCAGTTGATACGGCTGTCCTCCCTTTGGGTAAGGCTTATGTCCCCACGCGTGTGCATACGTTGGCATTCGAGGTTATTACACATAGACTGAATGCTGTTGTGTGTGTTTTGTTTTGAATTGCGTGCGCTAACATGTGAACATATACTTTTCTTTCCAAGATGCTCTGTGCCTGCATGCTTGGAAGCAAAGGTGAGCATATCCTTGCAAATGCACCAACATGAGACACATGGTTTGTTTGGTTGCTTATGGGTTCATGTAGACCAGCAAGGTGCTTCGATTGAGGATGACAAGATTCATTCTCTTTGGACCGCGCGACATGCACTTACACCTGATGCGCAAATTTTGAAGGTAGCCTAGACAATTGTAGAAGTTAGGGCGCAACTCGGTTCGCATGGCTTTCCACCCTGTGGGTAAGGGTCATGTCCTAAAGCATGTGTGTACATGCATTTGCACTGTGCAGGCTCACTCGATTAAGGATCGACGCAGCAATACCGCCAAGGCTGTGTTTGCGCTGTCCTCCACCTATAAGTGGGCGCTCAGGTACAAACCATGCCCCTTCGTCTTGGATGGTGGAGTTGAAATCTTCTTAGAACTAGGAGACGGGTTGAAATCCCAATACAGGAAACAGGTTTGCCTTGGATGAGATACGGCTTTGGCGGTGTATTGCGCCGAGTCTAGTTTGATACAAGTTCCACCTTTGCATGCTCAATATAAGATCCTGTACCTTGTATGTGCATCGACTGTACGGTGTATTCGCAGGACATACACTGTGTCCTGCTGGCAAAAGTATGTTTGCCAAGGATGGTTGATATGATGGATGATATGCTTGTTTGCCCCTGCTCTGATTGGTGAGAACTGCAAACAGTTTAGTCCCATCGGCCACTGACGTAGAGACTGTTTGGAGCGGGTACCTAGACGAAAAGTTTCCGCAATCATCCCAACGTTTCTAACGTAAAACCCAGGATACTACCGCTTTTCATATTTCTATTTTTGGGTTGTTCCTCAGCATATTTGCCAGCGCAGTTGAGCCTTAAGATTCATGTTGGTGTGCCAGTAAAGTTTTGTCAAGCTTGGTATGGGCCGAGTGCTTCACATACGTCTATCGCCGCGTCTTGCGTTCAAAATGCGACAACACGTTTTGCCGTGCCCAGGACTGAAATTCTTCGCAACAAGCAGGATGCTCCACGACAGTTTGGTGCATCTCCTCCCAGGCTTGTTAGTCAGTTGGTGTCCATAAGCATTGTTGTTAGTAGATCAGTGCCATGTCGGCAAGAGTAACGCCGCCAGCGATTGCACGTGCCATTAGTGTTGAGAGGGAAGTGTGTGTGGCTTTGAACAGCGGCACACCTCTTCAGAACCGCGTGGGGGAGTTGTACTCGCAAATTCGGTTCCTGCAAATTCACCCATACTCGTATTACTTCTGCAAGGCAAAGGGATGCGACTGCAAATGCCTGGACTAGTAAGTGCTGTAGCAGCCTCTCTCTTGTTTGCATACAACCCTATTCCTGCAGATGCAACAGAATGTTCACAATCTCACCAACAATCTATGCTATCTGTTGCAACCTTTTCATTTTATTTGATTGGAGACACGACAGGAAGTACATAGGCTAGTGCACTTTAATTTGACTGACTACAGCCAACTCATTGCAGAGCGCCTTGTGAGCTGTTGGTTTTGTGTTTTGGATATTTATGGCTTGCTTATTCGCTCGCATTGAAGCATCGCATGTCTATGTTGCTGAACTTGGCCTGCCTTGACTAATGAACATGCACATGAGGTCAAGGGCGTAATAAGTGAATGTTTGGTACCACTCCGACGGAAAATCACTCCATAGAGGTCTGGAATCAAACTCTGGGCACCTTTTCTGGCGGAGGATCCGGAATAAAAGTAAAATCTGGATACTCATATCAGGTGTATTGTCCCTTGTTGCATATACTGTTTGGAAAGTGAATGGAAGATGGACACATTCGAGTGCGGCAGCTCAGCAACAATGCGGCTACGGCACCGATAACCAATGCACAACCTTGCATCGTCCTCGCGGCACTTATTTCTTGGCAATGTTGTGCATTGTGTTTGTGCATATTTCACGCAATAACAAGAGGTTGAGAGCGGCTTGACATGGGGAACCCACTGTTACACGGCAGCTCCTTCGGCAAGGACTGGCGCAAGTGCGACTTCTGCGGTCACTCTCCATTGCAACACTTTTGTTGGTGGAATCGCATGGTGGCTAACCCCATCATTTACCATGGCTACACTGGCCGAGGCCACGACGCCATGCTTATTCTCAAAAACGAGGTTCTGGCCAAAACGCTCCTGCGCAGAACAAAGCAGGAGTGTGCCGACAGCTTAGCTCTGCCGCCGCGCAAGGTGACCGGACAGTCTGTATTGGGAATTTCTTGTGGAAAGGATAAAGCCGCTGTACCACGTCTTGCGGGAGTGCTGTGTTGTAACCAAACTATATAGGTGCAGTATTATATGTCCACAGCTTGTCATCTAGCTGGTCACTCGGGAAGCGGATTAATCTCCCTGCGGGAACAATTGAAACTGATGGTACGGGCACATATCTGGAAAGGTCTATACATTGCGCCTGTGTGTTTGAAGTAGTCTTACTGTGTCCTGTCACAAAGGGATATCATGGATGCAATGGAATCCAGTGGTGTGGTTACTTTATATTGCTTTCTGCACACTGAAAGTTTGGGCTCATGGGTTCGTGCTCCTCGTAGTCACCGTCTTTTTGCAGTAGTCGCTCGCATGTTGGGCTGGCCCTCAATGTAGCTCGATGTAAGCTGTGAATGTCTTCGCCCTGATTGTACTGTTGTTCCGAGCGTTTCCGCTCAAGGTGCCCTTGAATGCTTGAGGTCTCTGATTTACCCGCCTTGTTCCCAGGGTCACTGTATCCGGCCATTAATCACGCCTTCAGATCCGGCACACCATCCCTAGTGGGACTGTTCATGGTGAAGTATACATTGCTCAAGTAATTGGTACCGTTGATTGCCGACACATTGGAACATAGCGTCATGGTGGAAAGTGTGCTGCGTTGTACTTTAGACAAGACTCTTTGGGTTAAGTATTCTTCACCACTCGCAAGAATCTTGCTGGATCACTGGGTAAAGGGCATCTCCCTTTATGTACATGTCCTCGAAGGGGACCTATGGTGCCTTGCAAGTCATTGCGTACGGCATAACTCGTATTGTTCATTGTTTGGCGAGGTGAGTAAAAGCTTGTTTGAATGCAAGTTCTCCGTGTATGTTTCTCTTGTTCAATGTCTTGACTGTGATCATCATTCAGGACAAAGATATCGGATGCCGATAGTCTATACTATACTTCAGTACGTGCACTGGTTTGTAATTTGAATGAAAAATGCATACTGTATTGATTAGTGTCGATTTGGCAATCTGGGATGGTCCATCACTGGTGAAAATTGTCCCAACCAGCAGGTATGTACAAGTTCAAAAACTTTGTCTCACCACAAGCATATAAGTTCTTTGCATACATCAAGATGTGTGCCGCGCCTCAATGGGTGCTTTGCTACGCCTCCATTCCGCGGCAGATGTCGCTGCGCAAGCTGGAGTTCGACTCGAGGGAGGAGGACTTTTACCAGGCGCTGTACACCCAGAGCCAATCACAGTTTGACACGTACGTCAGGTCGGGGACCGTGGTGAACAATTACGCACACATCTTCGACCTGCTTATTCGCCTGCGTCAGGTGATCCCCCGCAACGATTGCTATTTATCCCACTCACCCAGCCAACAAAGACATCTTCATGCTCCTTTGGTGTAAAATCGATTAATGTATCATGATATGGTGGTATTGAGACTGTGATTCTGTGTCGCGCCTTTCTTGTGTTTCATTCAAGGTGCCTCATCTCGAGCACATTGTCAAGACTGCAACATCCATCACGGCAATGTTGGCTATTCATGTCAAATGACCTCCTCCTTGGACATACGCAATGGAAGGGGATGAATGTAGGCATACAGATTGAAGTAATGTCAGTGCTCACTGTTTACGACGCAGATCGGAGACGCGATGTTGTTTGCTGAACCAAAGTGACTGGCAGAGCATTGAGTGCCTTTATATGTCGGTTTGAAATAACATGCTGCATTACTAAGATCACATTCACAGTCCAGCAACCCACTTAAGACTGGTCTAAGGTGGCTGAAGAAATTACGTTCCAATGAAAGAAGCATGATACCTATCCCAGTTGCAGTGCTTCCTTGATTGTGTTCCATGACTTTGACTAGGCTTGCGCGAAATTGACAGTTTAGGACGTAGATTATCAGTTTTCGTCAGTTTGATGGCAGGGCGCACTTGAAAACCAGAAAGTGATCATGACTGGTGGGCCATATTCACCTGATGGTTGCCTGCTGTTTAATGTGCATGACAAAAAGGGAAGCGCACGAATTGATGAGTTTTGATCGGAGCTAGAAACTATTTTCATGGACGATTGATATCGTCCACGTTCCATCATGCAGTTCCTCGTCTATTTCTTGAAATAGATCATTCCACCGGATATGACTGAAGCCTCTCTCAGGTCCAAGCCTCGAAAAGTTTGCTGAACCTGTTCTGGTATTGTCAAAACTGTGCACCAAATGTAAGCGTGTCCAGTCAAGATTTTATTTGGTTGAAGTGAGTCGCTAGGAGAAGGAGGAATCAACATATGTTCGGCCCAATGATGACGTGGTGGTTTATGCTTCTGACGTGGCAGGCTGTGAACCATCCATATCTGGTGGTGCACTCGGCGTCAGCGGGCATGCGTGCAGCGGCAGAGGCTGTGGCCCAAGCTGGAGGGTCGGCTGAATATGAAACTCAGCCAGACACCCAAGACCAAGAACCTGTGTGTGGTGAGACATGCAGTCAAACATAGGCCTCAGATATCATATATTCGATTCGCTGTAGGTGGTCATGTTGGAAATTCTCAGTCAATTTCGTTTCCAAGTGCTCTGGGGAGTTGATATGTGGTATTGAGCCCGGCTTGTCGCCCGCAGTTCCGCGACTATTCAAACCAACAGTACCATCAGAGTCGAGTAAGCTTGGGATGCTATGTTAGGGCAATCCCATGTGCAAGGATAGGTCTGCAGATGTGGATGCACATGCAGATGACATACGATCCTGATACACATGTACCTCCACAACTGCGGATGTGGAAATACATTTAGATGTCCATCCGCATCTAGGTGTGGATGTGCATGATGATGTACATTTCAATGTACGTCATCATGCATATCTCCAGATGTACATGCGCATGTACAGACGTACGTCTGTCGATCGTCGTGTACCACGTACGTACATTTTCATGTGCATCATTTGCAACATAGGTAGATCGTCGTGTACTACAAATCATGTTCGTCATTTGCTGCAGATGTACGTCATGTACATGAAGATCATTTGTTTTCTGTTATGCAAAGATCTCTCTGGATCCATCCACTTCTGTTTTTTCGGCAGATGATTGATATTTCCGGCAAGCCCGCCAGACGGAAATTGTCAGAACGCATTACAGAAGAAACATGTTAAAGTGCAACTGATAGTCGGCTGAGGCGTGTCAGCTGTTTTTCCTGTGTGTGGACCAGCGCTTGTTAGGGGCATGATCAATGCGCTGCTGACCTCAGGCCCCGACTTTGG
The DNA here is from genome assembly GCA_018697155.1 of Pyramimonas parkeae. NCBI lineage: Eukaryota > Viridiplantae > Chlorophyta > Pyramimonadophyceae > Pyramimonadales > Pyramimonadaceae > Pyramimonas > Pyramimonas parkeae. The sequence continues at coordinate 5,097 of NHOP01001173.1, read as the reverse complement.
TCGCCACTGTGAGACTATAGGAAATAGACTATAGGATCGGTGTCGGCTGAATGCGTGATCTCCCTTCCAGGGAACATTGGATGCAGCGGTTGTTCGATGCAGTTTTGACTGTATCAAACAACCCTCCCAGGCGAGCCAGAGCTAGTCTGGTGGCAGTGGTTGTACCAGTTGTTGCTGTGATTCGGAGTATATAGTGTTTTCATCTGTTTGCATAGCTGAGAATGTATCGATGTGTTCGTGCTCTCACAAACAATGGGCTTCGGTACAATTTGTGTGCGATTCTGCTGGCAGAGGAGATGTGCTAGACTTGGTGCTCCTGTTGTAGCTTTCACTGGATGCTGAGAATATTTACCTGAGTGATGTGGGATATTTTCATGCGCGTAAACTTCGCCTGTGCAGGTATTTGCCACGACCCAGTGGAGGATCCTGTGACCACAGCTTGCAAGCACACCTTTTGCCGCGTGTGCGTGGTGAGTGAAGTGTTAACCACCTTCATGAACTATGTCTACGTGCAAGCCTACACACTCAAAACTAGTAAAGTCTTCATGAACTACGTCTACATGCAAGCCGTTTTTTGCCTTGGTGCGCATTTTTTCTAGTTGACGCATTGCTTGAGATAACAAGAAACCCTCTCCGATCAGAGCTAGTTGACAGTTGTGCCGTGAATTCATTTATTCATACCCCTCTGCAGTATTTGTGTCGCAAGCATTGACATCCCTATCCCAGGTACAATTTATTCAAGAATTTGATACCCTAAGGTTGTCCCGAGGTGCAATGCTGGCATTGGTATAGACCAACACCTGACAGCCTGCTAGGATTTGTGGACCCTCAACTACGATTGTATTTGTGAACGCACACGATGATTGATATCTTCGCATTAGGGTGCTGCGAATGCTATTCTAGACCAAGTGACTTGCACATTTTTGGATATCAATGTGATGTGGGCCACCACATCAATCGCACCCACAGCGGATAGCTCGTATAGCTGAGCGGATTACGACTGTTCGGGTTCCAGGTTTTCATCCCCTGGGTGGCTTGATTAGGGATGAAAGTACGCTTGAACTTTTGTGTGTTTGCTTTCGTCACAGATGGAGTACATCGCAAGCTCCACAGATCGCGCAAAGTGCCCAACGTGCAGCAAGCTGCTAACTGTGGACTTCACACAGAGCACAGACTCGCTCGAAAAAACTGCAAGCGTTGTGGCTGCGCGTCGCCCCAAGAAGTCAAGCATTCTATCTCGGATTGACCTGTCCAATTTCCAGGTAACCAGTTTGTGCTAAAATTAGCAAAAGTTGCATAGATCCTGTGCGTGAGAGATTTCGCTTTGCTGTACTCGTTGCTTGATGACACTATCTTGAAACGCTCATGCACAAGCAGATGCATATATACGGCAATCACCTTGACTATGCGCTGAAAATGGATGGGGACGTGGTGCAGACAACGCAAGTCTGTTTGATGTCAGTGTGCACAGATTGTCCAACCATGTCTCCTGAGATCACGAGGACCAGCTCCTTTATTTATGCTTCAGCTGCGTGTTTGGTACACACAGAGTTCAACAGATACCATGTGACGTTTTTGAATTTAGCACATGACTCTGATGGGACGGCCTCCTTTTGCGCACAAATTAGCAAAGGTGGCATAGGTCCTGTGAGCAGGAGGTTTTGCTTTGCCGCGCTCATGCACAAGCACACACGTATATTGCAATCACCTTGATTCTGTGCTGAACATGGATGAGGACCTTGTGCAGACGACGCAAGTCTGTTTGTTGTCAATGTGCCGACTATGTCTCCTGGGATCACGGAGACCAGCTCCTTCATTTATGCTTCAGCTGCGTGTTTGGTACACACAGAGTTCAACAGATACCATGTGACGTTTTTGATTTTAGTACATGACTCTGATGGGACGGCTTCCGGCCAAACGAGTGGCGAGCACGTCCTAGCATATGTTCATGTGTGTACTCCAACTTACTGGCTTCCTACCCCATGTGGTTGGTAGGAATCATGTAACGGTGTATGTCATTTGTACACGTAGAATGGGTGTGCCGTGCAATCAAAATGAGCGAGGGACTACTTACTGCAGGGTGATTTAATGGTGGCCCAACTTCATCACTTGATCATCAGACCTGAATCTTGATCCGGATTGAAGGGACCAATTCTCTTTCCTGCCTCAACACATGTTTGTACCTTGTCAAAAGGCACTACGTTTAGAACAAGTATGTCATTTGCATGATAGAGGAGTGCACATTTTGCTTTGAAAATGTGTAGGCCTAAGGTTTTTGTCTGTTTGAAAATTTCTCTGCTCATGTAAAAGGCAACAATTCAAGAATGACTCTTGTGCAATCGCAAAACTTCATCGAGCTCCATGCGAGTAAACGTGTGAATTGTGGCTGGGTGGGGGTTTCAGACAAGTACCAAGATTGAGGCGTTGCGTGAGGAGATTTATCGTGCACGAGCACGCAATCCCTCAGCCAAGGTACGCCTCTTTGTGCGCCCACACAAGAATGCATGTTCTTGATGTGCTGAATAGCTGGCTCATACATGTACATTCCCATGAAGACGAGTTGTTAGGAACTCTAGATGTGTGAGTTTGTTTTGTCATGCCGTGGCTCTAGGACCAGGACGTTTGCTTGCGGGCACAACATCTTATAGAACTACAAAATACTCTAGGCGTTGGTATCAAGGCATATCATGTCTCATACTGGCATTGGTTGACTTTCACCTACTTCCTAATCTCAGACGCAAAAGCCAAAATTCAGAAAATGCATGGTGCAGTGTTCTGGTTTTCGTCGGCTTGGACTGAATGAGTTTTCTTACAAACAGAACAAGCACGCGATGGTAAGGATATAGGCAACTATATCTACTTGTAAGTTGTGCAGACTGTGAAAATCATTGGGATCATAACAGATCCTAGGTCTCCCTGGTGTGCCTATCTCTCCCTGCTATACCACTTGGGAAGCAAGTCGATACAACACCCATGCTGCAGGCAATCGGTCAGAGGAGCATGGAGCGCTGTTTTGTATGGATACAATCTCATTGATGCTTATCGCTTGTTTATATACTCTTTGCCATTGCCCTTGCGGAGTGCGTCGGACAAGCTTTATCCACTGAGATGTCCTTAGCAAGTTGCATACCAATTCCCATATTGTTACAGACGTTTTGGGCTGTCGAATGTATCGATGATCGTGCATGCAAAGATCTTTGCAGTTCGTTTTCGTGACTTTTTTTTGTTGTCATGCGTTCTTCTTTCCTTGAGATCTTCAATCCACTGATCCACTCTAACAAGGCTTTTTCTTTTGAGGTTTGATCCATTGAGTATCACAACTGACACCCTCGAAGTATCAAAGTCAGTAGGCGTCGTGCTCGTCGACCGCTCTGTCAGTCTTTCCAAGGACATTTGTTTTCAGTTCAATCAGGAGGATGAATGTCAATTGGATCCTTCTACCATGACTCATCAGCAAACAGAGCACAACTCTTACAAAGCGAGGCTGCAACTCCATGTCTTGCTGCACTTCAGCTTCTGCTTAAGGTGCTCCGAAGGGGTGATCGACTATGTTGAGCCATGTGAACATAGCCTTTTTTTCAATATTCGAAGATATTATCTTTACAGCCTGCCGTTGAATTCGAATCACAGTTGGCTCCAAACACTGAACGCGTCAGGTGAATTCAAGAGTATAAACGCATGGTTGCACTTGGTGGCATTTCTGAGGATGAACGTGTTGTTTGAGCTACGAGATATCACCAGTTTTCGTGTCAAACATGTTCAAGTAAAGAGCGACTTCACTAGCATGCTTGGGTGGTGACGAAATGTGGAATGATACACTGAATGATCGATAGGCGTGCATCAGTTGTTGCCTGATGCTTGTCTGCAATGGATCCATGGTTTCGGCCTTGTGCAGGTGCTGGTGTTCTCGCAGTTCACGTCCATGTTGCAGCTAATGCTGCATCGACTTGAGGCCACCGGTTTAAACTGCGTCATGCTGGAGGGATCCATGACATTGGAACAAAGAGATACAATCATCACCCGATTCACAACGGATCCTGCCGTAAACGTGTTTCTGATGAGCTTGAAGGCAGGCGGAGTGGCACTGAATCTCACTGCAGCCACACACGTCATGCTCATGGACCCTTGGTGGTACGTTCGCTGGTGCTACGCGCGCGAGCTCCCTCCAATTCTTCGGTTTTGGGCCTTAAGATGATTGCAGCGCGGCGCTGTGCGAGTGGTTTGCTCCGAGTGCAGCGCTTACTTCGTTCTTCCGTTAAATGGATAAGGAGGAAAAGGGGCATTTACAGTTGGAGTGGGGTTCCTTCACAATATTGTTGATGACATTGCCTCCTTGTCAGCTAAGGGCGACCCAAGATCCGCGCAGGCGCACGCATTTTTCGGTGTTTGTGGAGCTAGGTCTGTCAATCTCGAACACGAGTTCAGAGATACTGCCTGCAATTGCTTTGTTGTTGCAAGTGTTGTTCAGCTTGATATGATCGCAATTATTAACTATACCCCAGGCTGATGCCCTGATATCTAATGGGTCGGGGCATGGTGCTTTGCGCCTTGCCTCTCTGCACACGCACTTGTCGGTGGTACCCTTGATAAGATGAGCTCGCTCCCTATCGTACCTTCATGATTTTCGGCTTTCAAGTTTGGTTGCGGATACCTGATGGGCTTGTGCACAATCAGTACCACTGAACACGGACCATGCATGTTCGCTGGTTCCATTGGGTGAGCGCCAATCCCAGAGCATGCTGTATGCAGACGTTGCTCATGGCTGGTTTGGCTGCCCCCCACCCACTCACCCACCTGTGCTACTGATGAACACTAGATGCAAGAAATGTGCACACAAAGATATGTGTTTCAATGGTCCATAAGCTTTTAACAAATGCTGTGAAATGATGCATTCAAACATCTGCTAATGACAGCCCATGTCATTGGTCGAATACAGAATCACTCTTCAGGGCTTCACACATGCTGCCTGAAGGTATGGGTGTCCCGCAGATTATCCAACAAATGATGTCAACCTATATATATATGGGGACATGACCCTTACCACAAGGGCGGGGAGCCATGTCAACAGAATCGCGCGCTAATTTCTATCGTTGCACA